>PNEN01000494.1:8519-160000 GCA_002933655.1 Cercospora berteroae | reverse complement strand
TATAGGGAAGCTGCGCTATATAGGCACTTTTAGCTACTTAGACCCTTAGACCACTCCGTAAAGGGCCGCTGCTTGCCAGCTCATTGGTGCCCGAAGCGAGATTAGTCTGTGCTCCTGAGACTACCTGTCAACGTTGCTGTTGGTGAGAGACGCTTGCTTCTTACGGAAGCCTCATCGACATTTTGCTCCCCGATGGAGCTCCGACGAGGATGGCCGTGGCGGAAGATCCTGCCCATTGCGATCCTGCTGATCGTCGTCCAGGCGTCGCTGCTGCTGTATTGGTTCCAAAGCCCGAGGCACGTCAACGTTGCAGGCGCGAATGGCTTGTCAGCGGTTCCAGGAGAGACACAAGTCCACGGAAGCCACTCTTTAGCCGTCAATGAATGCAATGCAAAGTTCCCGGATCTTTACCATGAAATTGAGCGTGCCAGTGCCTATTGGAAGAACAAGAAACATGCAATTTCAAAGGACGACGCTGATATCTCATGGCATCCTACAGGCATGTTCGAAGGCGGCGCCATCAGGTTCCTGGTACACGAGAACAAAGTCAGAGTGCTGGAGAGTGTCAACGCCATGGTAGACCCGAAAGGCAGTATCGGCGAACGAGGCATCTCCTTCCTCCACTTGCTCCAACGAGCGTTGGAAAGTGCGACTGCCGGTGGTGAAGTTCTCCCGACTATTGAAGCGTCTATCGTCTTGCAAGACGTATCCTCGCCCCCAACAGACGACGGCACACATAGTTTCTGGACGTGGGCTCGGCCGTCACACGACGTACATTTCAACAGGACGACAGAATACAATGGGGAAACAGTACACTATGAACAGTTCTGGAAATCTACCACCTTTGAGCGACTCTGGCTGATACCGAATTTCGACTTCTGGTATACGAGCTCTATTGGATACTATAAGAAGGCGGTCGAGCATGCCATGCAACGAGATAACTTGGCCAAAATCCCGAAAGTGGCCTGGAGAGGCACAAGATGGGTCAACCCGGACGTTCGAGAGCATCTTGTCGAGGTGACTGAAGGCAAGCCATGGGCAGATGTCATGTTCAGCGACACCATGACTCAAGAGAATCACATCGACATTGCAGACTTCTGCAAGTATGCCTTCACCGTACACACCGAAGGATTCAGCTACTCAGGGCGGCTGAACCATCTGCTCAACTGCAACTCTCTTCCCTTCATTCACCAGCTCAACTGGAATCTGCACTACTATCATCTCTTACGGAAGGACGGTCCAGATCAGAATTATGTGGACGTCAAGGACGACTTTAGTGATTTGGAAGAGAAAGTTCTTCACTACCTAGGGCATCCTGAGGAAGCACAGAAGATCATCGCAAACCACATCGCAACATTTCGGGAGCACTACCTCACCGCAGATGCTACATCTTGTTATCTGCGCAAGCTGGTCCACGAGTATGCTTCTGTAGCTTTCACACCCGAGACTACTAGATTGAACATGGATGGCACAACTGAGCTGCGAGGCCGTGACCTCGAGACATTTTTCGCCAAACCAGAAGACTTCAAAGAGCCGTGAGACTGGATGCTGGACATTGCGGACATTAATAATTGGCTATGGACTTCTCGTGAGCCTCGCACGAGAAAGTGCGAACGGGCACGCATACGAGGTGAGGTTCAGCTCACCGTATTGAGAACCCGACATAGTCGACTTCAATTGCGATCTGTGGGCAAGAAGTCATGGACGGAACTGGCAGGGCTCTCCCAGAGGTGCAGCTCCGGGAAATGGGGAAATGTACACTGTTTGGATGATCTTGAACTTCCTGCAAGCTTGGACCACGATTCGGAGACTCGGTCGGAGCTCTTGGCTCTTCGAAAGAGCTTTCACGGCCCTGATCTGGATCAGCGTGCCTGGTGGTCGACATGAGAAGGCAACAAAGCTTTCACAATGCGGACGATCATCCTAGAAGAAATGGTCAAGAGCGATCTAGGGACTATTGTTTGTACACTTCATGGCACAGCTTTCAAACAGATCAGAGACTGCTACGAGCAATGCATGGACGTAGCGCACATCTCGACCCGTGCGCTACTGCTATCACGAACGTGTACATCTATCCTGTAAAAGAACCACAATTGAAGTCTACCATGAGCCTCGATCCCCAACATGCTGTCATCAATGCCCAAAACGCATCCGTACACTACGCCGTGAAACATTCTGATCCTACTTCGCTTGCCACTCGTTTCCAACATTCAATCCTGCTCATCGACCCTAGCATCTACATCAACACTTGCTCCTGCTTCTGCCAGTCGCTTGATTGAGGATGGTAAGGAATCCTCGTCTTCTCCAGCGGGACATTACCAAAGGTGCCATGCACAGACATGCTCTTGCGACGCTTACCCATGACTGCGGAGTCAAGCTTGTAGCCCAGCTTGATACTGTCGTCGGGTTTCTCAACGAACAGGTCTTCTGCCATCTGGCCCAACTGCTGCTCGCTCTTCTTGACCATGTAATAGGCCAATACGAGGGTTCTGTAGAACCAAGCAAGCACAAAACCGCGGTACTTCGGGGGCATCACAGTCCAGATGTCTGCGGCGTCTTGCACGCCGGTATACTCTTTCAGCACCTGGGTTGCGAAGTTGATGAGTAGGCCCATGGTGCTTCGGCCCATTACAGTCATGCTCTGGAAGTCGTGCGATAGGTTCTGCACCAATCTGTCGCAGATCACGATCGTTTCGGGATACCCTGCGAAGTTGATCTCGTTGGGCATGGCCGTGGCAGGCAGACGAAAGGATTTCCTAGCGTTCACGATCGCTGTGCGAAAGTCTTTGCACTTGATCGAGAATCTGGTGGCATGTGAGCTTGGGCTGACGATGACCTCCTGCTTGAAACGTGCAGTCGCTAGCTTCCACCACTCTCGTTCACGCTTGTAATAGTCACGAGCACGACGGTCATGCACGATGGCGACGCGAACAAAGTCAGTATCGCTGTGTAAGATCTTCTGCTCGCACTGTGGGCATTTCGCGGTCAAACAGTCTTCTTCCGACATCGCGCACATCAAGTGAGTCTCATTGCACATGAACTGGTGACCGCATGGGAGCTCGAAGATGTCTTGTTCGTCGTCAATCATGGTACGGCGAACTCCTTTTGCGCTCATGCGAATCCTCAGAACGTTGTTGACGGACTGAAGTGGTGCGCTGTCGAAGAGAGACTCGCACGCAAAGAGATCAAAGTCCGCAACTTGTAGATCGTGCTTCTTGGCCCGCTCAAGTACACGAAGGTACGAGAAGTCCGTTGCACGATTGACGTGCGACTCTAAAAGCTTCACCCAGCTGACCTGGGCGCCCTGGGTACGGATCTCGCTCCACTCTGCTGCACTAACTTCAATTGATTGAACTTCTTCTTCAAAGAGTGGATTCGGCGAGGATGTCACCCAACGGGTCTTGAGCTGGAAGCGATACGTGGGCGTAATCTGCAGGTCAGTGGCAAAGTACGATACGACATTCAGCGTACTGAAACCAGGCGCGAGCGTCAAGCGCTCCACCATCGACTCGAGAAGATTCTTTCGCTCGAATGTAGGTATTGTGGCATGAACAACATCGGCACGAGTCGGCAGCCTCACCATCACATCCGGGAAATTGTGCTCGAAGAAGGCGCCTTTCTTCGGCGGCTCACGTTGCTCTGCGTTGCATGGGACTTCGAGTGCGACGTCAGCCCCCTGGGGCATGAGGTCGAAGCAGGGAAATACGACAACGAGCTGGTGGTGTTTGGTGTTGGGGCCCATGTGGCGGGCTGTCGGCGGCGAGTCTGCGGTGACACGGTAGGACTCGAACGCGCTCGCAAGTTCGTCCATGTTGATTTGGGCGCGGGCAGCATGCTCGACATCCAAAATGTTCAGCTGCGCGCCGAACTGCGCTGCGAGGCTATCCATGGCGCCGGTGCTGGAGACCATTGCGCGGGTGCTTGAGTGCTGTCCGAAGTGCGAAGGAGGTTGTACTGTGTTCTAAGCCTTTAGCGATGTGCGAGCTTGGTGTGTGAGGAGAGGGAAGGGCGGCGTTGGAGAGGCTGCTTATGAGAGGTCCAAGCGGATCGAGTCGCTTCACTTGCTCCAGCCAGCTACCGGCGAGTGATCCCGCAGGTGAACGGTCACGCATACCCGTGACCATATCTGCGCGCTAGGCGGCTGCACCGTTGGACGAGCATTATCGGAATCTGAACATTGCCTGTGGCCCGTTGTAATCGTATATAGAAGAAATTCACCTTGATTGATCGATGCTGGCTTGAGTGGGCACGGTGTGTCGAGCCTTGAGCCGCTCCCAGCAAGTACTATAATGATGAGTAGTGGTTGTGTATACGTTTCCGCAGACATTTGCAGCATCCACGACATCGAGGAAGAAGTCGGTGCTATGGCAGCGCTTGCTCATAGAGTTAAGCATTCTTCATGCTCGCGTGTCATGCGCTAGGAGATCGTTGTTTTGAGCTCACTGGGTTGCTGTGTGAAGCCAACGCCACGACTTGGTTGGCCTGCATCGCTAATGTCAACGCTGGCTCTTTGAGAGTACTCCACGGCATGGTCCTAGGAGACATCGGCGTGGAGGAAGACAACTCGGGAGAAGGGGTGGATAGATTTCAAAGAAGGTCTCTGCCCACATCTTACAGGCCTAGCCGGCTGGCTTTTGTTCATTTGAAGACACTTGGAGACAAAGGAGGTTTGTCAAAGGGACGAGATGTGTGAGTTGCAGCTTGTCAGGCGTGATGGATACTGATGAGAGGGAGCGACAAGTCTCAAAGAAGATGCGAGACGCAAGTTGCAAATGCGTTCGAATGCAGCACCAAGTATTGTCTCTTGTGCCTGCCAACACCTTCACTTATGGTATGTGGAGGCCATCCGTTAGCGTGAGACATCTTATAGCCAATGAAAGCGAGGCTTGGCACTGAGCTTGGTCAACCTGTTCACGACATCATGTATCTCTGCTTGCGCCTTCACCCCGAGACGAAGAGAGCTGACAGAACCGATACGGCCTACTAGAAACCTGGTCTTCAATTGCTGGCCAGTTCACTCTCAATCATTCTGGCGTTGTGGCATCCGTCGAATCCACGCATTGACGTCACCAGCTGCTTTTCCTGTTCCTGCATGGAATTCCTGAATCGGTCCTCGCTCCCCAGGACTCCTCGCGCAGAGTACTGGTGATGTAACGACGCGTATATCGCAGGTACATTGGCCATTGACACGCGTTGACGCCTCGTAGATCATCCACCGAGATGGCTGGTATGGGCTGGTCTTACCTTGTTTCCCTCAACCCTGTTGTTGTCTTCCATCCTCCTTAGTTGAGTTATAGCTAGCTAGCAGTGAACATGGCAGAAGACAAGCAGCAGCAAGCTTCGAAGAGCAAGAATGGTAAGCATATGATCCAGCCTTACCGCACAGCGCTTTGTTCGCTAATGCCTTCCACCAGTGCTCGGCCAACCACTCTCCTGGTTTGCAAGGGGCGAGGGCTACCACAAAGATGGCTACTGTCACCACTCAGCTTCCGAAGACAAGCAACCACGAGGCAACTACTCCATCGCCGCCACCTTGACCCACTCTTTCCTGCAATCCGAGTACGGCGATGACAAGCCCTACAAAGGCCATTCCGCCGGCCAGAAAATGTGCCTCTCTGCCCACGACTTCAAGAGTGCCGTGAGGGAGATGGGTCCGGATACTGGGCCCAAGGTCGATCTGAGTGCGACGGACGAGAGGGCATTGGAGGTTGTGAGCTTGGACCTGTTGAAGAATTATGCTGCCAAAGGAGCGTCGAAGAGTGAGAACAAAGGTGCAGAAGGTGCGCAGGGCAGTGCCAGACAGGGCGGAGGCGCACAAGGGGTGAAGGTGAAAGAGAGTAGCCAGATTGGAGGAGACCAGGGCCAAGGCTCCAGAGACAAGAGTCAGAACGTGAAGACGGACGCGAAGCCGGAGGGAAGCGGAGGGCAGAAGGGTTGATGGGTGTTCGACGGGAAGAGAAGGAACGAGCTGTAAATTGATCAGTATTACTACAGCGCACGACATCTTTCAATTTCCAGCTTTCGAGTGAGCTTGATCACACTGACGTGCAAGCAGATACGGACCAACGAATCAATCCCTCCATCTCAGCAAAGGTCGCAGAATTGGAATTCCCATTCGTGGCTGACAGACGACTGACCACAGAGATAGGGAAGTACGCAGTCTAGATCTTTGCACATTCTCCGCGGATTGCAGCAGAATGAGACGCCTGGAACTCACAAAATATATCGCTCTCAACAACTTCTCCAGACCTGCGTAACCACACTCACCCACCCGACGATCTTTCTCCGCGGATTCCTGCACGATCCCAGTCGTACGGCAGATAGACGAGACTGGAAAGACTGGAGCGAGTCGTCTTATCTCCCTGATATGATATGGATGAACAAATGATAAGACCTGCAGCTAGCGTCGCTTGGCGTTGTGGCTTGGGAGATAAGTCCGCTACGCTGCTTGCACGCACGGCTGGAGCAAAGCGTAACCTGAGCCAAATGCTTCTTTCGAGTAGTCTGGGCTTACGATGGCGCAGTGATCGAAAGCAACAACGCGGGAGAGGATCAGCGGAGATGTTACGCTCGAAAAGGCGCCACGATGTCTGTTTTACTTGGCGAGCGATATGGGCGCATTCAATGTTGTGATAAAGCATGGTTGCGGTGCTGTTTTGCACGTTGCAAAGCAGTTTACATCGACGTAGCAGATCACCGTCAAGATGATTGCGATATCGAGTTTGTGGAGCGCTCCAACGATCAACCCTATTAACCAGAAAGCGCGGAGTATCCCTGTCCTAAACCCGGTGAACAAGTATGGCAGGGTATTCTTCTTCTCGTGGTTCGGCTTCTTCATTGCGTTCTGGTCGTGGTAAGTTGAGAAACCTCGTCACTGTATTGCGGTGCGTCGAAGCAGAACCGATCGCTGACTCCATTCCCAAGGTACGCTTTCACGCCACTGCTCAGTCTGACAATCCGAGCCAACCTCAACCTCACGACGGAACAAATCGCAAATACCAACATCGCCGCATTGACGGGCACACTCCTTGTGCGTTTTGTGGCAGGACCATTGTGTGATCGATTTGGACCACGATGGACATACATCATCATCTTGCTTGCGGGTTCCATCCCTACCGCAATGGCTGGCCTGGTCAACAACTGGCAAGGACTTCTGGCATTACGATTCTTCGTCGGTATCCTGGGAGGGACATTCGTGCCATGTCAGGTGTGGTCGACGGGATTCTTCGATAAGAATGTGGTTGGATCTTCGAATGCGTTGATCGGTGGTTGGGGCAATTCTGGTGGTGGAATCACGTATTTTCTGATGCCGGTCATCTACGACAGTGAGTATCATCAGTTCCTTCACAACATGTTGTGGGACTGGACAGCTGACATTAATCATAGGCCTCCGCGAAGATCAAGGTCTGAGCTCGAACGTCGCATGGCGGGTTGCTTTCATCGTCCCTTTCATCCTCATCGTTTCTACGGCCGCTGGGATGCTCTTCCTCTGCGACGACACCCCAACCGGAAAATGGAGCGAAAGACACGCTGCCGCACAACAACTCCAACAAGGAAGAGTCGTCGACATTCCCGTCACACCAAGCGACCGAAGCACTCACTCCAGCGACAACCAAGAAAAGAAAGGAGAAAAGACCACAGACCTCGAACAACACTCCAACACCCACGACGTTCAAACCGGCCAAACCATAGAAGTAGCACAAGGCGAAGTCGTCGTCGCTCCAACCCTCAAGAATACCCTCCGCATCCTCACCTCCCCTCAAACTCTTTTCCACTGCGCAACATACGCCTGTTCCTTCGGCGGCGAACTCGCAATCAATTCCTACCTCGGAGCATACTACCTCAACAACTTCCCAACCCTTGGCCAAACCGGTGCAGGTCGATGGGCTGCCATGTTCGGTCTCTTGAACGTCATCACAAGACCGTTAGGCGGAATCATCGCGGATGTCTTATACAAATACACTTCATCTCTCTGGATCAAGAAAGCCTGGATCGTTTTCGTCGGAATCGTATCCGGTGCCTTCCTCATCGCAATTGGTTTGACAGATCCAAGGCAAGAGGGTATGATGTTCGGACTTATTGCTGGTATGGCTGTGTTTCTGGAAGCTGGCAATGGAGCGAATTTCGCTCTGGTACCGCATGTGCATCCGCACTCGAATGGAGTTCTGAGTGGAATCGTCGGTGCTGTGGGGAATTTGGGAGGTGTGATTTATGCAATTGTGTTCCGATACCATGGAACGGATTATGCGGAGAGTTTTTGGATTACGGGTGTGATGGTTATTGCATTGAACTTGGTGTTGTGTTGGGTGAGACCTGTGCCGAAGGGACAAGTTGGGGGAAGGTGATGTTCTTTTCCAGAGACAGGTTATGTGAAAACCGATTTTGATGATAGGAATACATGTATATCAATGATTCTACGATTGGTTGAAGCTGGGGGCAACAGAATGATAGCACAGTCTTCGTGAAGCCTACTACCTCCGGTGCTGTCTCCTACAAGCGTGTTCGTCCAAATTCGGCATGATTTAGCTTGTTTGGAAACCGTAGTAAGTATTGAGGTTGCGTTCTGCTCGTGAAGCGCAAGGCTGTGCTTGGGACACGTGTCGCCTGTGATGTGATGTGGTTACTTTAAAGCCTTAGCGGTTTTCCGCCTCTGTCCCGTTCGGTCTCTCGATGCTGAGGGGACCGCAGACGTGAGAAGGGGATGTGGTGTCTTTATGATACAAGCATCTTCATGATAACATTTCCGCAGTAGCAGTAATAAACGTACACGGTATATCGCACATGTCATGGTTCATGGTCCCGTTCGTCTTCTTCTTTTTCCGTTCCTTTCCATCTCATCGCATGGCGCCTCAGAAAGTGATCCCCATTCTACCCTTGATTGCGCCTCTCATGCTTTGAATTCATCTCATTTCCCATCACCTCCACATCTCATCTCTTGCGCTGTCTCCATGCAACCTGTGCAACGTCTCTACACGATCATCTGCGCAACTCCTTGCCCACCCAACGTCTTGCTACTCTGGAATTCCTGCCCCTTGAACCCAGCCAAAGCATAGAACAAAGCTGCGATGAGCAACACGATAGCGGCGGCGATCAGACTGGTGGTCCTGGCGATGATGCTGAGCCATTGGATGATGGACATGACGGCGTAGATGCCGGCGCGCATGTAGTTGGTCGCGAATCGGCGGATGAATTCATCGAATTTCGGCGACGTTGGGCAGATTCGGAGGAGAAGAGGGACTTCGATGAAGAGTATTATGAAGGAGCAGACTCTATACATGCGTCAGCGAGTGGTGGAAGGGCAGGAATGGGTGGGCTGATGTACAAGCAGATTACGCTGAAGACAATAACCCAGTGGAAGTTGAAGATGTTGCCGATGCCCAGCGCGAAGCATAGGATCATGGCGATGATGCCCGTCCTGGTGGAGGTCAGTTGTGCGTATGTTGAAGATGTGGTCATGTCGTGCTGTTACCATTGGCCATATATACCTGATTGAGTTGCCTGATCAGTATGCGTTGTAGTATGCAAATGTAATTGGGAATGGACTCACTGAAGTTCCTTGATCGGAATTCATCGGCGATAGTCATTGTGTCTGTGTGCTGTTGCTTTTCTTCTGCTGCTCCTGGTGCAAGTTGTGGACAATGTCGACTTGGATATTTTGTGGTCGTAGGCTCCGGCTTATTGACAGCTTTACCGGAGGACGAAGCTCAGTCTGATATCTGTGGCAGGAGTGGAGCAGGCTGCCAGATGGATGAGGCAGTCGTAATGGGCAATGGCGGTGCAGGAGGAAGGATAGAGAGGGTTCGGTAGCTTGTGCCTGCCTGGAGTTATAAAGAGCCGGGCGAGTGAGCAGTTGCTGGCTGAGTGAAGCTTGCGCAAGACGAACAACACGCCAAACGAGCGCTGATCTTGGCTGCCTTCGGCTTCGTCGTCAGGGTCCACTCTTGTCCGCTCCACTTCTCCACGTGGTCGCATTGAGCCCGGCTGACTAAGACCGCATTTCGCCAACAATAGAAACATGCCAACGACTTTCACTTCTCCTGCGTTTCCTCATCATTCATGCCATAGAAAGCTTTCCGTCCTTGGATTCAACCATGTAAAGTACAGTGGGCCGCCAGCTCTGCTTATATGCAAGTTCCGTCCAGCCATGAGCTGGGGCCTATGAACAGTCGGCGCTTCTCTTCCACGTCCTTCGCCTTGCACCTCCTTCGTCCGACACGTCTCGCGTTCACAATTCGAGCATAGAGCAAAAACACCTTGCTGAAAGTCCACATCACAAGTATTGCGCCTGTCTTGTCTTCTCCAGCTCAAATTTGAGCTCGGCGAATGGAGGCGGCGTCTTGCTCTTTCTCTTGCCATACTTCGATGTCATCGGGCCACCGATGATCCACAGAACCTCTGTAGCTCTTGTCATCGCAACATTGCTGCGACGCTCGTCTTTCATGAAGCCTACTCGCTGTCAGTGACGTCCGCCTGTGCCGTGCACACTGCCTTTACTTACCCATCGGTTCGGCCCATTGCATGGAGCCATCGACAATCGCCATGGTCGTCGTGAGCCCGTGCGCAGCATCGATTGTAAGGACCTTTGGATAATGAGAGTCCGGCAGCTGAGAACTCTCTTGGTGTTTCCGCAGCTCATCCTGGTATCGAACAAGCTGTACAGGAAGGTCAGTGAAGAATATCACAAGCATCGTAAGAATGCAAACTTACCGCGTTGGTGTAGCCAATGAGCAACATGCCTTCGTTGTTCGTGCGATCGCCAAAGTGCTTCTGCAAATCCGGAAAGATATTGCTCATGAACATGTCATGTACGGCAGAAGCGCAATCGATCCCTTCTCAACACTGACCTCACTCTCTGCAACCACAGGCATCTGGAACCAGCGCAATCGTGCCTGGGCGTCTGTCGCACGCTTCAAGTAGCGCTTGCCTTGCCAGGGCTCCGTGAACAATCGAGAGATGATACGACGAAGGACTTTGCTGAAGGCAGGATCGAGACAGGCATCCGTATCAGGCCCGTTTTGGAGCTGGCCATTGTAGAACTTGCGATTCGGAAAGTCGATCAGGGTTTTGGACTACTGCGGTCAGCTGTAAAGCACGAGTGCGGCTAAAGCGCCCAACGTACCATGTAAACTTGAGTCAAGAGTCGGCTACACGGGAAGCCCTCGCTTTCCAAACGCTCGAAGAGCGAGATATCAAGCTCTTCCATACACGGATTGGTCTGGAACCGCTTCATCTCACATTTGTTTGGAGGTGAAAGTTGCCTACGATTTTGTCAGCGTCACACAGTGCAGAGGCTTGGATGTTCACATACTTCGTATCGCCCGCCATGACGGTCAAATCTGCCTTGCGAGGTAGACCGCACGTGGTGAGAACATTCAAGATGTTGATCTCCGAGTCACGAGCTGCTCCGCTCACGAAGACGCCCAGCGCCGCAATCTTCTTGACTGGTGGGGTTGTCTTGCCTGTAGACTCGCCTTCCAGGGGCTCGGCAGCAGCCCAAATATCCAGTTCAGACGAACGAACATTGCCGCTCGTGATGAACACGATATCGGCACATTGAATGAGGTGCTTTTTGCACAGTTGGTAGAACCAGTCCAAGAGGCGTCTCTGCTCTTTGTCTTTCCAGTTGAATGAGCCATCTCGGATCGCGCTCAAGTATCGGCGCAGCATCTCCCACGCATCGGCATCCTCTCCCCTATGCGATACCACGCGTAACTTGTACTCCCGCTTTTCAGCCTCACGGAGGACAGACATTTCCACAGACATGGATGGAGCTTCTGCACCGTTCGCTTTCAGGAGTTCGAACATCAAACTCTCAATGTCCGCCACACTGCCTCCAGAGTGGCCAGCACGCTTGTGTTTGGCTGTCTCTCGGCACAGCTGCTTGAAGCTGACGCCCTTCGTGGAAGAGTAGAGTCGAAGCATAGATGTTTCGAATCCGGATATGCTGTCGACCATCTCACGTGCTTGCTCCATCCAGCGATCAGCGTCGACATTGGCCGGCGCGGTACAGAGTGCTCGGCCACCCAGCATAACGAAGAATATTGCTTGTGCAAGCATAAGAGTGGTCTCATCGGTGCCAGGAGCACCACTGATGAGCTGTATTCCGCCTCGACTTCGGAACATGTCTTCGATAGCCTGGCGTTGGTGCTGATTCCAGGGTTGACATCCTCTCAGCCATGTCTTAGCACGATCGATGTCCTTTTCCGAGACTTTCAGACCCGTGGTGAAGTCCTTCAGTGGTATTTCGGAATGACGTTGATTAAGGAGAATCGTATCCAGGTCAGCACGGTCAGCCTCAGAAAAGTCATCGATCGCCTCGAGTAAGGAGTCGAAAAGGAAAGAGTCCTTGTGCGGACGAATGGCATACACACCAAGATCTTTCCAACTAGTGTCCTTCGCCGTGTGCAGAGGAACCCCGAAGTCGCGGATCTCGTGTGAAGTGACCACAAAGAAGGCATCAAAACTCTTTGGCAGCCCCATTGGCTGTTTTTCCAGATATGCTCTGATGGGGTAGCGACAATCCTCGCCTTCTGGCACGCGGATATCCAGACCGATGTGAATTTGGATTTCCATCTCATTAGCGAGCGAGATAAACTTCCGTGCATCAATCCCGCCGATTTTCCTCATGTTGGGATCAAACTTCATGCCAATAACGACAAGATCGTTGACACGGAATAGGACGACCTTGTGCCCGGTTGCTCGAGCAAAAAACTCCAGGCTCTTCTGATTTTCGTAATGTTGACTTGAAATTGCCATTCGCATGCGAGAAGCATATTCAACCTTGGAGCTGTAGACCATGCCGTGCGGCAACGGTACAAAGGGCAGAGGCGGGGTAGAATGCATGAGGGTATACGGGTCGCACAGTTCGTTCAGCCGCATATCACGACGCTCTCGATACTCGCGATAAGCCTGGAAGGTGGCAAAGTTTTGATACTCTGCATGTCCAATGGAGGGAAGCAGAGGGCCATTACCGGTGGGCAATCGTTTTAGCACGTTGTACAATGCACCTTCTTCTCGCTGCGGTGTCTCCTGGAGGAGAAGCTCGAGATGGATCGTCCGCTTGTGCCCAGAACCGATAAGTGAGCGCAGGATATCCAACGTTTCGTCCTGCTGGCCAACGGATTGCTCTAGGTAGATGAACCCCTCACACGTTGCACCATTCACGATGAAGTCGATGTCACAAAGACGTTCGCGGTGATCTGGACCAGTTAGTCGCGAGCGCGTCTGAGCATTGTGATAACATACCCGTCGTGAACCTGAAATCCGAGAGTTGCTTCCCCTCGCAATTGTTGAAATGGAAGTCCAGGCATGCAACGCGGACTTCTCTGGTGTTCGCCCTTCCGGGGCCAATGAAGCGGAATTCAACACGGACCGCAGGCGCAACGAACTATTGAAGTGTTAGTCAAACCCGACATGTGCAAGATAGGTCTTACGCACCCCATTGACAAAGCGGAAGAGGATCTCACAACCGCTTGATTTCGTAGAGCGAAGTGGTACAGTTGTGAAGGGTTGTTCTTGGCTGTCGTCTTCGATGTGCATTCGACAGGGAATAGCGAAGGTTGAGACTCCGCTCAGATCTTTCACCAGTCGCTGCTGAGGGCGCTTCACGTTCTCATGCCCACACAGTGTTGCCAACGTCGTATCCTTCGTCACTGGTCCGCCCACCACAGCGTCGCGAGTGCTTGCGTATTGCGCGTAGATGCTATCAGTCGCCGCGGGCGAAGGTGGAGCTTCAGCGTCATCCATACTGAAGCGCGCTATTGGTGGTGAGAAGTCGTCGAGGTGTTTGTGTTGATCGCAGTGCGGCAGGCGAAAGGTTTGTTGCCAAGTTCAGACGCGGCTAGTTAGCGCACTTGCCTTACGCGGCCAAAGTGAAGTTTTGCACACCGTTGCAGCGCCACACCTGAAGTGAAGCTTTGCTTTGAGCTTCAACGCTCACAGGAGACGGCTTTACCATTTGAGAAGAAAGCATGCCCGCTCACCTTCAGACGCTCGAGCTGCGTTATTGTCACATCACATGAGGGACACGCACTTCTCCCACCTCGACGCCGCACTACGCTTCATGAGGTTCAACTGCTTGATGCTACACTTGTCTCAGAGGCGCGCGGATGCTGACGGGCGATGGGTCCTAATATAGATTAATCCCAAAGATTGGCTCTTCGTCCGGTGCCATTGTGTACTTGGGTGCTCAGCCGCTCGAGCGAATCCGTCAGTCTCCTCTCGAAGCTATAGCTCACAGGTCAGCCCCAGATAAACGAACGCAGTGGAAGATCAGCACGATAGGAACATCGAGACAACCACCTCGCGTGTGCCCGCGCGTTCCAGGTCACGAAGGGATGGAGGAAGCACTTCGTAGCAATCAACAACCCGAGTTTTCAGAGGTATATCTCCCCTAACGCCTGATCCCATCGCTTCATGCTTGCACGTAGTCCGTCTGCCGTATGGTTCGTGGCTCGTATCGTCCTGCCTAGTCATCTCGAGTCCATCATTTCTTGCCACTCTTTTTGATGCCCTGCGAACCAGTGTTCAGCGGGCCCTTCTTTCCTGCTACGGCATTTCGGGCCTCGTCGAGCTTCTTCTTCTCTGTTGCCAAGTGTCAGGTCATCGTATCGTACTGCGCACATCCGAACATGATATACCAGCCATCTGCTTGGCCTTGAAAGCCTTGTCATCCTCATCCTCCTCCACGGCCTTCTTCTTGGCCTTTTTGTTGTGGATTGGGTTCGTGCCGGCTGTTACAGACGCCGATTAGCATGAAACCTGCATCAGATGGCGCAAGAGAGTCTAGATCGTACCTCCCTGTCCTGAAGGCATGGTGAACAAGGTGTGTGTAGCAGAAAATGCTGATCAGTGTCTACGATGCTGACGAGAGTGGGTTTTGGTGGAGGCGGGACGTTGGTGGGCAGCCGGGACGGGAGTGGCTCCGGCGAAGCGACGCTGCCGATCGGCCTTCTTTCACTTGCCGGACACTGCGATCGAACTGTGAGGTGCTCCAGCGCAGGCCTTTCGCATCGCCCACTCCTTCGCCGCCGCACCCTGCCATTGTCACTCCCATCTCCGCCACCGCCGCTTCTGCGAACAACGCTCCGCCCAATGTGCCAGTCGCGCGCATCGCCTCGCCGCGTCCAACGGATTGTACCCTGATCGCCTGCATCGCGCGCTGCACGGCCATCGCCCGATCGCAGCTTCGATCCTCACGCACCACGAAACGGGCACTTGTCTCCATTGTCCGAAGCGAGCGTTTTGGCGGACCACACAAGTACCTAGGCCGCAATGCCTCCTCCTTCGCACACACAACACCTCCCTCCGGCACACCCGGCCACGCGTCAGCGACCTAAGAGCCCCAATCGTGTCCTGGCTGAGGCGGAAGCGCAATGGATCTTTACCGACGAGGAGCTGGCCAACGCGCCTTCGATCCAGGACGGTATGAGCGCAGAGGATGAGAGGGATAGGAGGATCAAGGGCATCAACTTCATCGTGCAAGTCGGCATCATGCTCAAGCTGCCTCAATTGACACTGAGCACCGCGAGCATATTTTTCCAGAGATTTCTGATGAGAGCGAGCTTGGCCAAGGAGCGAAATGGCGTTCCCAAGCTGCATCACTACCAAGCGGCAGCCACGGCTTTGTTCTTAGCCACGAAGGTGGAAGAGAGCTGCAGGAAGATGAAGGAGTTGGTCCTGGCCTTCTGCCGGGTAGCGCAGAAAAATCCCAATCTGGTGGTAGATGAACAGAGCAAGGATTTCTGGAGGTGGCGGGATCTGATCTTGCACAATGAGGACCATATGCTGGAGACACTGTGCTTTGATCTGACAGTGGAAAGCCCGCACAGACAGCTTTTCGAGATGCTGAAGTTCTACGGCATCGAACACAACAAAAGATTGCGAAATTCAGCCTGGGGCTTCGTGACGGATAGCAACAACACGCAGTTATGTCTGTTGATGAGCAGTCGGACAATCGCAGTAGCCAGCCTGTACGCAGCGTGCAAGTTCTGCGAAGTGTCGCTGCCCGATGACGCAAAAGGCAGGCCGTGGTGGGAGACACATCACGTCCGGCTGAAGGATATCCGAAGGTCGGTGGAGTACATGCTGTCTAATTATGACGGCACAGCCAACAAGGTCAATGGAATTGCCGTGACTGCGGGCTCGGATGGGAACAGCTCTATCTATGCGGGCCTGAATACACCTGGGACTGACGGAGCTAACGACGATGACTGGAACAGGACGAGAGCGCCCGCTTCTCAGTCGCCACTTATGCCAACAGGCAGCGACCGACGGCATAGCAATGCGAGCAGTGTTGGCATGAAACGCGAGCGAGAAGAGGAGAAGCCGGCTGTCAATGGCAATGGCAATGGGAATGGTGTGCCGCGAGAGGAGAATGGATTGAAACGGCCTAAGATCGAGACGCACACGTCGGCTGGAATCGAGGGCTTCCACAACGACAGTCAAACAGACACGACGGTTGTGCCTGTCCCAGAAGCTGTCGCCGGCGGCGGAGAGGTACGAGGACTCAAGGAACAGGAAGAAGCGATGCGTGTTGACTTTGGAAATAAGCAGGCCGAACTTGATGTCAAGGCACAAGAGCAGCAGCCTCCCGAACCCATGCAGGATTTACAAACATCCGTCGATGGACCTGCCTCGCATGCCCCTGCTCACAAGCCGCAGGACGACGGAGAGGTCAGCGAGGAGGGTGAGCTGGAAGAGTAGCTTGCTTCCCTCAGAGGACCTCCTCTCTGACGGTAGCGGTGCACGCCGACTTTGACTGGAATCGAGCGGAAGATTGAGAACGGGCACCCCACTTCTTACGAGTACGAATTGAGCGAAGCATAGCGAAGGCGTTTTGCAGCAGCGATAATTGTGGCAGGTGCTTTTTTGGATCATGCAGATGTGTTTGCTGCTTGATATGCGTGAATTTTGGAGCACCGAAGGGCTGAAGCACTTTCGGACAGGAAGGTACTTTGTCAATCAAAGCGTAGCGTGCTAGTTTGGGGGACTTTTGACAACTGGCTTCTGAGAATACTACTAGATACCCGAATGGCATGATGGCGTTTCTTTGAGGCGCGATATGATGATAGTCACGAAGGCGCTTTTACGTATTGGCAATGAAACGAAGAACTTATTGCAACTGGACTTGCCTTATACACGGAGTGGTGGGACTTGCTTCAGGTAAGCAGATTTGGCTAACAGCTAGGCGTAGAGATCGACGTTCGGTAGCGAAATTGTTCACTCCTGGTTCAAGGGATTCGGAGAAAGCTCTGCTGACGCTCAAGCAGATCTTCGAGAGAATGTGGAATTTTACGCACAGAAGCGCCTTCGCACTCCTGGATGCCTGGCCTTGGCTGTAGCTGGATTCGAGGGACATTGACATGCTACCAAGTTGAGCGACATTCGCGTGACACGGTGCGTGAGCCACTTCAATTGAGGGGGCAAGATTGTGCTTTGTGAGTCTACAAGACGCGAGAGTCGCTCCTGCCGCACTCGCTCCTGACGCGCCTTTGCATGCGTTCACCTTCACCGCGCCCCACTTTTGCTTCGTGCTCTGTCCGCCGCCGCGACAACCTTTCCCCCAGCCACCCAAGATCTGCCGCGACACAAACAAAACTTTTGGACGGTATGGCCTCTGACGACCAATGCTCAGTTGCCGATGACGAGCGTGTGTTACTTGAGTCCGCGCGGCACAGCGTGCACGCAACATCGGAGCATGCTCGAGCAGTCAAGGGAAATATGGGACCGCAAGAGCAGAGCTTTTCGAAGAAGTCGACTGAGGACCGCATCGCCACTCAGACACACGACTCAGTGAACAGCTTCAGGTCACCACTTCATGATGCGACCGATTTGAATGAAGAGAAGCTCGCGACTCCGACTACCACCTCGGCACAAAAGGTGTTCGAGACGGCAGAGCTGCTGGAGATAATCATGCTTCAGCTCGATGCCAAAGACCTTCTCACGGCGCAGCAAGTGGGCCGGGAGTGGCGCGATGGTATCAACGGATCGATGAGACTCAAGAGAAAGCTGGGAATTGAACTCGATGATGTGGACAAAGTCTTCTACAATTCGCCACTCGACAGTGGTCCAGACAATCCCAGCGACTTCCCGTGCTTTTGCTTTACCAGCGACCTTATGAGTCACTTTCGATCCGATACAGACGATTCTTCCAGAGAAGTCAAAACATCTGAGCAAAGGGACCTCGACATAACTCTTTCGGTGGCGTGGCCAGCAAATATACAGAAACTACGTGTGGGAAGCCGTTGTCGTACCATGCGTCTCTGCCACCCGCCTCTGGAGTGCGCAACGCTTGCATAATTCCTCGGTGGGTCCTGTCTGCGATCGGGGGGCTACAGAAACACAACGCTGGACAAGCCAGATGGTATAACCATCGGAGACGTGCTGGATGGGGTTGAGGGCAAATATCTGGAGGCGAAATCTCTAGAGCCTCCAATAGGAGAATGTAATTTTTTGCTCTATGGCTCAGTCGAGCTAAGCGAACAAGATCCCATTGTGGAGGAACGCAAGGCATCGATTGCGCGAGAGGCGGCCAGCCATGAAGAGAAGAGCATGAGCCCTGCCAGTGGCTTTGAGCAATGGTCTCATCGCGAACCAGTACCAAGCTGATAACCGTCTGACGGCTGCCGTCAACCTCCTCTAGCAAGTTTGCACGTTGGCCAAGGAGCGCAAAGATGGACCACGCACTGGCAGACTGAGGTTTCTTCGTAGTATGGAGAACACGAACGCCTTGACGTTACCATTGACGTACTGGAGAGTACCTTCTCAGCTGAGTAATAGTCTCTACACGTTTTTATCGACCTACTCGGGACAGTCGTGCTTCAAAGACCGTCCGTACAGGGGCTTCCTCCTGCAGCGAGCGAGCATGACAAGAGCTCGTCAGGCCCAATGTAGTCGACGAACTGGAGACTCAACGTCGCACGCGACGCGTCGTTCAATCTATTGGGTCGTCAGACGCCGCGAGACTCAACACGCTGGACGCTGAGATTTCGCAAAGAATCGAGAACAGTTCGCGACTGTACATTGTGTCTATGGTCCCGCGTTCGTGATCGTGGTTCTACAAGAAGCTCAGTCCAATACCAAAGCTCAACCCCTTTCTCCCTTCCTCGCCTTTTCGTATTACCAATGGTAAGCTGAAATTCACTTCCACTCTTGCCGCAGGGTGTGCGTACACCAGTCCCACACCTGCTGCAGCGCTGGGCAGGCTGTTGCCCAGGTCGCCGATGGTCTTGACCAAACTGCTACCCACGTCGCCAACAGTCAAGGCTTGCTTCTCATCCCCGCCGCCGGTTCTGGAATCCCGAAGAGCTAGCAATCGTCCCCCATTGACGAAAGCTTGGAGTCTGAGCGGCGTGTCCTTGCCTACTCGAGGCAGAGGGAAGAGAAGAGAAGCGCCACCTGCAGCATATACATCTCCTCCAACGGCATCTGGACCGTCGCGAGGTCCAAGGCCAGAGAGTCGGAACCCTCGTACATCTGTGGGTCCACCCAGCTGAAAGCGGTCGTTGATTCTGCTTGAACTTGTCCCGTTCCGTCCGGACAGAGGCAGAGGAGCGAGGAACCCTCCACGAAGACCTGCAGTGAAGGAAATTCCACTGTCGCCTTTCACGCCGGGTATTGGAATGGGCACTGCCGCTTGACTCTCCACTTCGTATTTTGCAAATGCAACGTCACCAGCCAGTGGTCCCACGCCCGCGAGTTCAGAGACTGCTTTGAAGAGCACACCTCTCGAAGGCAACATGGGCGCATCTCGCGAGTCGTAGGTAAGAGTATGCGACAAGCTGGACTTGAAGCTATCGCCGGCATCTCCACGAATCGTGGGTGAAGCCTTCTCTGCCAGGCTTGTAACTTGTCTCCAGAAACCACTGTAGCCAAATTCCTGATTCGTGAATGGTGAAGTCCGCCACAAAAGCTTCGTCTGACCTCCTCGTAGAACTTCCTCGTGTGACGCCCATGGCTTGATGGTACTGGATTTCAGTCCTCCAAACTCGAGACGCAGGTCAGGATTTGAGAGAATGGGTGTGTCGAACGTGGCGCTGTACGTCTCCCGCGTTCGTGTGCCCAGGCTCGCATGTCCATTTAATCTCTCGCCTCCGCCGAATATGTTGCGCAGCACGGCATTGACGTAAGCGCTTCCTTCTGCTGTACCTGCTTCGGTGCCGGTCTTGATGGTATATCGCCCTCTCTCTTTTGCTGTCACGAATACGGCATAGTCGGTCGGTGTGGTGCTCGGGTCGGTTGGCTCAGCTTTGTCGATATAGGTGGAGATTGGCGCTTGGAAGATGTCGAGACGATTGAGCTTGTCTACTGCGTGGGAGACTTCGGTGAGGGCTTCACGGAGAGTGTAGTATGCCTCATCTTTGCGATTTCTTGTGAGAAGAGGGTCGAAGATGCGCTCGAGAAAGCCGTGGCGCGTGTGGGTCGCGTGCAACACTTTGACCGAGGAGATGGTCACCGGCGCCGTGGAGTTGAGGGAGATCTGGCCAGCAAGGTATCAGTTGCGTCTCGTATTCTATTACGATGACATTGCACTGACCAGCTCATGTTGGCGCTGTTCAGCCTTTTCGTAGGAGGCATTGACGCGATCCTGGATCTCCTTCTCGCGCTGCTCTAATACCTTGGGATCGACGGGTTTGCGAAGCTGTTGGAAGACCTGCTCATATGTCAGAAAGCATTTCATCAGGTGATTTTTGGATCGCATACGTCTTCTCCCAGCGGCGACGCGGCCATCGAGGTGAACAGTAAAGTGGGAAAGATGCTATGCGGACCCAATGTCCATGTCCTCCGGCTCACCCAGCTTCGAGGTTGAAGCTCCGCAGACAAGCTTTCGGTATCGTGTTACTTAGCTCGCGGAAATACCCGTATCTGCCTTTCCCTCTCCATTCCACTCCGCTCTCTCCTCTGACAACATCATCAACCTGCAGGCCGACAGCGTCACGGAGTACTGACTTGGCAACTTGAAGGAAGCCTCACCACGAAGTTCGCAGAATACGCCGCGACGATTCACGAGACGTTCGTTCACAGGCAGAAAGAACCGGCACGGGGTTCACGCTGGCCGGTCATCGCCAAATAGGGACACTCGGACATGGAATAGACACGAAACACGCGGGACTCTCAGTACTGATCGAAGTTCATTCTCTTGATACACGTGTGTATGTACAATGCAGCAGATACTCATTCCTCGCGTAGGATTACAGCAAGCTCATCATCATCGTCGCATTATACAAGGAAGACCAAGCACTGAAGTCTCCATGTTCAGCACAAATCGCCACGCTTGGCCTTGTAGCCAGGATCTCCGCAGGCAGTGAGGCTGCCGATGCAAGTGCCGTTCTTGCAGGATCCAGAAGGAGTCGCCCAGCCCCAGAGCGCAATCTGCTTGCCATTCGAGAAGACTTGTGTCACGTTGCCGGCCTGTATTTCGGAATCAGCTGGGATCGGATAGTCTGCATGATTCGGACTCACCAAAGTTCCCAGGCAAACATTTGTCGCGGGGTTGCACTCGATTTGGAATGGCAGCGGAGCAGCACCAGCAAGGTCCGCGGATCCGTATCCATGCCCGTCCTTCATCCATGCTGAGATTGTCGCCTTGCCAGCTGCGCATCACTGTCAGTGAGGGGAGTCATCATGTCGTTGTCATTGACATACTGAAGTTGCCACCATCGGTGAGCATGTTTTCAATCTGTCCAGATACAGAAACGGTACACTTCTGGTACTTCGTGTCGCATTTTGCTTCAACTGCAGGACAGACACCTGTTAGCATGTTGATCGATTGGCTGGCATCTGAATTAAACTTACTCAAAGCTGGGACGCTGGCAAGAAGCCCACTGACGGTTCCACCAGCACCAGCAACTGGAGCCAGCACAGGATCAGCAAGACCAAGCACTGGACCTAGAGCTCCGGCAGGGTTGCTGCTGCCTGTTGTAGTCTTGGTTGCAGTCGTGGTTGCAGTCGTGGTTGCAGCCTTGGTGAGGCCGCTCGACGTGCTGCCAATTGGAACCGCAAATCCCGCGATGTGGGTGCCAGTCAGGCTGGAGACTGTTCCCAAGACGCCCCCGAGAAGCGGCAAGCCGAGACCCAGTGGGGAACCAGCGACGAGCAGCGCAATGTTGGCGTTGAGATACATGGCGCTTTGTGGGAACAAGTCCTGGGGCTGCTGCGAATGGTGCTGAAGAAAGATAATGAGCGTGTTGGTTCTGTACTGACAAGCATGTACAGATGCAGATCAACTGCACGTCTTATACAAGCGGGCATCCCATGCCGCGCTCTCCCTGCCGTGACTACGACACTGCCGCGTCGCGCACCAAGAAAACAGGAGGCGACGTCAATTGTCATCGCTCTCAGCCATCCGGCCATAGTCGAACGCCTAGTATGGCTATTGTTGTACCCGATAGTCAGAGCATGCGAGCAAGGAATTGGCATCGTGATCCTCGACTCATAAATTTCCGATGTCAAAGCCCTTGCTTGTGGCAGGCTTGAAGTCTAGATCTGGTTGTTCTTTGGTTGGCGACTGATCTGTGCAGCCACGCGAGCGGCACGTTCTGTTAGGCGAATATGTGCCATGACATATCTTTCTCAGCGACGACCGTTTATGCCTTGGCGTTTGGAAAGCGTCTGAAGTATATTCGCTGACTCGACAGCTACCCGTTATGGCATTGGGTCCAGACGTGAACCAAGAGGCATGACTCGTTCTCAATTGAACCGATTTTCCCTGCCTTCTGGTGTCAAAAGATCACGCATAGTGGCTGCGAGCTGTCAAGCGAGCAAGGCGAACGGGTTCGCGTGCGTAGTAATTGACTACATAACATTACGGAACAATGCAGGTTTCATGGGTCAAGCCGGCATTATGCTACTGAGATCGATGGCTGGCTCATCGACGACTAACCCATCAGATCCGTCATCACAGTCCCCAAACTGGTCTTCTACTGCCTCGTGGCCAAATCGGTCATGAAAACATGCCGACCGCTCAGTGGCGTACTGGCGCAATGCAGACCAGTCATTGCACATATGCCATTGTCCGTCGCCGCTGGTATGATCTCCAAGAGTGTAAAGGGGCGTGGCGTCCGCGTGGCACATTATGAATTGCCGAAAAGCATCGAAGCAGTGTCTGACATGCTGAACGGGCAGCGTCAAGGGAAGTCCAGCCTGGCTCTCGAAAAAAAGCTTCCGGACAATTTTCAGACAGTGGAGTTGATGGTAACTTTCGAGCAGGTACAGGGCCTTGCCTTCGTCTCCGGGAACTGCCATTGACGGGCTCCAGTTGTTCTGCTCTGCATATTCGTGGTCAACAGCGATATAGCCGTGCGCTGTATTGATGTCGTTCCAAGCGGATTCGCTTTCTGTGGCGTTCAAGGAGCTGTATCTGGTGTACCAGTGGAATTGGACTGGCCTTTGAGGCAGCGCGTGCACAGAAGCACTGTTATTATGCAATGCTTGCTTTGCAGCCGATGGAGGTGTCGTTGACGAACAAAGATTCTGAGTATGTTCGATTCGAAGCCATGTAACAGCCCAGCCAAGACCGGTCACCAGATTCGTGAGGAGCAGTAAGGACGTGAACAACCAGCTCCGGGCTTTTCTGTTATGCACCTTGTGAGGAACATCGTGGCCAAGCAGCGTCTCCTGCTCGATCAAAAGGTTTTCTTCCATCGCTGACTTGGTTTATTAGTTGGTGATTGGGACGATGACCGAGTGCGTTCCTGTCACGACGGAAAGCTCCAAATGGGCGAGTGCGATCTACGACCGGAAGCCCGTGTCGGGTGTATTCCCACGTGCGTAGGAGGTAGTGTGGTATAGGAGCCGATGTGGCGCAATGCCGATAATGCCGAGTCATGAGCCCTCCGTATCTGCATAGTCAGCTTGCTGGCTATAGTGAAGACACTTATTACCGGGAGTTTCAAACATGGTCCAGATTCTATACGCTACTATAACACAAGGCGTTCACGATGCTGCAAGTGTCAAACCACGCCACAGAATTCTTCCGGATCGAACCAGAAGGAGTAGTTCCAGGACTTCCACCCGCGTCGCCTGCAGGCGCATGAGCAAAAGCGACACGCCACACCATTTGAATCGAATTGAAGTATGGTGTATTGCAAGATCAATTAGGCCGACCGTTGAGACGAGAAGTCCAGATCAGGCCTACGTTGGGTTGGACAGTGTCTCCTGGAATTCAGCTCTGACATAAAGCAGAGCTTTTCGCGTCTACTGTGGTGGGCCACGTCAGCTTCCAACTCGCAATCATGTACGCCATTTCTGAAGCTAGCACGCTCATCCTCACATTGGTCTTGACCATCTTGGCCACCCTCGCCCTAGGTCTCCGCTTGTCTCAAGGCAACACTGGCGATACTTTCAAGTACCGATGGCATATCGACGACTACCTATGTGTAGCAGCCATGGTGAGTGCACATTTGACAGGATGACTTACACGCAAGTCTGACACGCGAATTCAGATTCTGCTCTATGGCAGCTCTGCCATAATCTGCTGGGGAGCATCTGAAGGCGCCGTTGGTTCTCACTCAAGCCCGGAGGACGTCGAGAACTGGTACACGACAGCCGGACCTGCTTGGATCGTGCTGGCCAAGACATTTTGGGTCGTGTTCTTCCTGCAACCATTGCAACTGGGACTAATCCGACTTGCAATTTTGTTCCTCTATCGTCGCTTCTTCGGATCGTACAAGGCCTTCAATGTGGCTAACTGGACCCTGATTGCCATCGTCGCTGGCTGGACAGTAGCATTCTTTTTCGGGCTGCTGTTCGACTGTGGAACAAGTTTCAGTTCCAATTGGGGATCACTGGGCGAGATCGCTGAGAAGTGTCCCTTTGGTTTCATGCCCACGGTCATATACACCATCCTCGACGCTTGCCTGGATCTGTTTGTCCTGTTGCTGCCCATCCCATGGATCTTCCAACTCAACCTGTCCTTTTCCAACAAGATATCAATCACATGCTGTTTCATGCTAGGCTCTATCGCAACAGCGGCTGCATTCGTGCGAATGGCAGTCTTCATTCAGACGGGCATTCCCTCGGAAGCCATGAACCGAACAACGGTGATGGGCCTACCTACCTACGATGTTTTGGGTATCGTATCCGCTGAGGTGTTTTGGACCATGATTGAATGTACAGTGGCTTTGATCGCTGTATGCCTACCGGCGATTCGAAAAGCGGTCGCGAGGAGCACGGTTGGAAGGGCGTTGGGCTTGGCAACTCTTTCAAGAGTACTTCGAAGCATGGGCTCGTCGAAGGGTACGAGGAAGGATGATTCTGCAGTATCTAACGACAACTACAGACCTTCGTCAGAGTGCGGAAAGATTGATTTTGTCCACGTGGTCGAGGTGAGTTATGCGAGAGTTCAGAACGCGTTCTGGTTGCTGACCTTTGACTACAGACTGAGAAGGCTGTCGTATGATGAGCTGGCAAAGCATAGTGTCGGTTTATGAGAGAGAGACTGGCTGCTCATAATCTTTGGGCCGCATGGCTTGAGCAACTTCGTTTCCCGGCTCGCTTGAAATAGAGTTACAATTGCCATGTCGTTCTGTTTGTGTCCAAGTCGGCAACGGCAACACTCATATACATTTATCATTGACGATGTCCCATCGCACTTTATCGCGGTCTCATATTTGTTCTCGCTGGAATTTCTTGTTCCTCGTTCGCTCCCCAGGTGCTCATCTATCCTGTGCGCGCTGCTCCACAGAGGACACGCATCGTCACTCAGATCTCTTGCTCACACCTTGGTGCCGGCCCATATCGATTCGCGTTTCCGATGAAACAGTTCGTGCTCTTTCCTCGGCCATTCTCCGATGCTCCTTATTTTCTCTCCTGACATACGGGTCGCAGTATCTCTTCGATCAATGACGGGGCCAATGTAGACGAATGGCAAACCATTCAGGAAGCATCTGTCGAGTAAATCGGACAGTCGTGGTGACAATATTCCATGACCAGGCACTGGAGCGTATGAGCGGAGGTATCTGCTGATAGGGAGCAAGCGCGTCACGCATGAAAGCTGGAAAGTGCAGAACGCGGCCCATGCATGCATCCACACATCGGAGATACATACAACAAACTGCCGCGTCGATCATCCCATGCTATTCTCACGCTAAAGACACAGTCTGACTGCCCATTTGATGAGTCAGATGGCGCACGACATCAAATGGCCTCCAGCGAGAAGAAGGAAAGCAGGAGGGTCGGGGTCTGAGAGGCTTGAATTGATGAATCGTCTCTTGCATCCTCTGGACTTTCTGGCTCTTACTACAATGGTCCTTTGACCTACCTCCTAGGTCGTACGCAAGCGTTGGGCCTCTAAGTTAAGCATTGCTCAATCTGGCATCATGATCATCGACACCGGCCCACCACTGATTCTTGGAGCCGAAGCACTATATGTATATGCAATGTGCCTGCGCTTGCAACAAAGCTCCAATATCACCCTCCTCACCAGGTGCTTCCCACGATTGCACCTTGGAATTCCTTGTGCTACCCCAAGATTTCCGGCCCGAATTTACGCGACAAAAAAGGTGACAATGCTCGAGGGGATGTGGACTTTTCGCTTAGCTGACAGCACCTCTCGTGCATACCACGCCGGAATCCAGTCCTCGTTTAAATAATGAATCGCTTAAGTGGATGAAACCAGCATTGATGCGCAGATAGACTCCTTGTACGACCCCTGAGTATCGCAGGGCATCTTGCTGTCGGCTAACGCATCTTTTGCAGCCTAGAAGGACAACCTTCAGAGCGTGCAAATTCGGTCTTGGCTCCAATAAATTCCACCGGGAGGTACAGCTTGGACAGCAGAACGAAATTGTTCTGCATGCTATCAAACAGGGTAGCGGAGTCAAAACTAATGAGGAGATCATGGCTTATAGCCAGGGTGTTATCATCGACAAACCGTGACATCGCAGTAGTCGTCGGCAAGCGGCTCGCTCACATTCGGCCTTGCGTAGAGACTGCTCAGCAACACTGAACAAGAGCTTTGATTGGTGGGATCACAGGATGCCATGGCGATTTGATCGCGAGTCTGGTCTGTGCCTTGCATCAATATATTGCAACTACTGCTATCGTCTAGGCACGTGTGGCGACGGCTTACATGCGCATGTCGAAACCCGATGTGCCACCACAGGTCACTCTACGAGCGATGGAGAAGTCATCCTGACCAGTGCCTCAGCTCAAGAGAGGATAATCACCAGCAAGTGCATAGTACACTCGACCTCTACGATTAGCATGAAAGATTATCTTCCCCCGCGACTGCAATAATGTGACTATCATCAACAAGGCTGGACACCCCGCGGCAAATGTTACACTGCTTTGATGCGAGGATGCGAGCAGCCGAAAAGAGGCAGAACTTCGTAACCGGGGACGGGCTGAATCTCCAATTAGGCATGCAGGGCGGCAGGGTCGATGGAGGCGCGCGGTTAGATGCCCAGTTGAGCATCGGCACCATGACGCTGACATACAGCTTGACAGCACGGCTCTTTCTTGAGATCTCTTGACGTGTCCAACCTGAGGATGGTCCCATGTAAGTGAAGGAAAACCAGAAAAGGACAACACGTATGCCATGTGATCCAAGAATGCAGGACGGGCTGGATGGGTGTTCTTTCGCCCGCGGCTAATAGATCACGTTGCATGATTGGATAGAACTGCGGTGCAGGACGGTGAAAAATGGTAGCTTTTGACGACGTTGAGGGATGAGGCATGTGGTATCAAACCCAATGCAAGGAACTCCACTTGTTGCTGCATTGTCATAGCTGTGCCGCATCCAAGCTGCAGGAAGGCAAACCAGGAAAAGGAGTTCAAGCTCGAGATATTGATGATGCATTCAGGCGAGGAGTATCCTTCGGAAAGTCGTATCGCTTCAACCTTAACGCTACATTAGCACAATGCAGAGACAAAGTCAAAGCAAAGTCGACGGAAGTCGACCTGCGAATACGAATGACTACAGGAGGGTGCCAATCGCCCACATTCTCAATGATCAGGGCGTGAGCTTCTCCACTTCTCTTGGTAAGGCAACTACAGCAACTGTCAGCAGCTGACAGGTAGCCAGAGCGCCACTCAAGAGGCTAAGGAAGACCAATCGATGGAAAATGAGCCAACTTCTTGGAACTGGTCTCGACATTCACAAGCTTTACTTGCCATTTGGGACTATCACAATAGCTGGCAGATGAACCGAAAGCGACTGCAGGATATGGAGCATGTTCGAGAATTGGAACAGCCACAGGAAATACCGGAGCTGCTTAGAAACGTGATGAAAAGTATGCTGGAGCGATTCCCTGAACTGGGTACCGGCAAAGTGGTTCTGTCAGTGGACTGGATCGTAGACACGCTGGAGGTGCGACGATATATTGGGGAATACCTGGATTCTCCTTCATGACACCGGGCATGCTGTCAAGACTGCGTCGGAGCGAACGACGAGCAGTGCAAGGCGGCAGAAGGCGTAGAAATGCAATGGGCCGGACCTTCGGAGCGTCACGAGCCTCGCGTCTGGCGTGTACGATACGGCATCATCTTTGGAACCTTCGTTGAGCTCTGCGAATCCGATGAACGAGAACCAGGGCATATTTCACGACATTGCAGAAGAAGTGGGCTTCGGCAAAAGAAGACCAAAGCTGCGGCGAGAAGAGAATCGAGAACTCGGGAACTACAGCACCACAAAACCCTTCAAGCATTAGTATTTTGTTCATACAATTGGACTGCAGCAATCGCACTGCTGATCAGGCGCGTTCCAATCGATCACGATGGCATGGAAATGAGCTTCGTTGAAGTCGGAAATTGTAACGTGTTTCCGCCTGGAAGTCAGGTGTAACGATCAATGAAAGTTGATCGCAGATCTCGATTTTCCGAGGACTCTTTCTACACTTCAAGACCACGCGAACGTCTGGTTGAGATTGGCGTGTCTTGAGAGCGCGAGAAACTGCCAAATCATGCTGCACCCTCTTGTTAGGCTTTTGGATACTTCTATATCCCAGCCAATGACTGTAGACACACCCGGCACAATAGTCCTGCCGCAATGTGAATACATTCAACGTGCTCAGACTTGTGGTCCAGCCTTCCTTCGCCGTTGACGTGCAGATTAGCTGCCAGCGCCGCATTGTCCTCAATCCATACTTCCTAGTCGACAAAGCAGAGCTCCGTAGATATGTTGTTCACGGCGAATGACGGCTGATGATCCATAAGGAAAGATTATAACATTGCGTGTGATGCCGTACCTTGTCTTGACTTCGGCCAGAAATTTGTGCCAATGGACGATGCAATTTCTCATTGTGAGGCGAGACAAGAGCGATTGGAATTGCCACTGTGACCGTATCAGCTGTGCAGTTCGCTTGATAGTATGCAGCTGCGTTGGACTCACGGCATATCACTGTTTATACCTGTCAATTTGAGGGATGGGCTCATCGTCGTATGGCTCCATATCGTATTCGTCCATCAGTATATCATGTACATCGTCCCGTTGACAGCAGTATGCAATGAATAGAGTCTCCTGGGCCGGAAAATCTGGCAAGCGCAGCGTGGCGATAACTTTGGCTCGCCAGTACCGTTGCAGCCCTGGCAGATTATCGCGATAAGCCATAGCAATGTGCGCAGTCCGGTCCTCGCGGGCTTCATGTGGCTTTACGTCCAGCCGAGTTGAAGCTGTCATCTTAGTGTCGGTGTAACGGAGAGATCGCGGGCAAGTGTCGCTTCGTTGATGCAGCAGTAGCGAGATTGAGATGAGTTTTGCGAAACTTCAGGCTTTGATTGTTTGCAGATCAAGATACGCAGCAAAAGAGCAGTGGTCCAGCAACAGAGTCGCTCCCATAGTCGCCATCTAAATACGCTGCTGCTCCTGCCTGCTACATTTCCGCATAGCCGCGATCTGCGAGCGCAGGAACACAACGATGCGAGTGCTCAGGTGATACCTATATACTGCAATGCAGGCGTCCGTAAGAGATGGCCGGCAGCCGTTGCAGCGAGGTATGATAACTCACGATCCGTGTAGGAATGGCCAGGCTGCCGTGGCCCTGCAGTATATCGATGGCACGAGCGCTATTTGCGTGACCTGTCGCATAAAACACGGCTGAACTGCTTCCATGCAATTGTGCATGGAGCCGTGTGTAACCCTCACGTGGCGTGGCTGTCGAATGTAAGGATTGTTGCCTTTGGGAGGCTCGATGATTGGTATTGGAGAGGCGAGCTGCGATCTTTCCGATCAAGTATGTCCATTATAAGCCGCGACAACCCAGCTCAGCCGGCGTGTCACCTTCGGTGTGGGTGGAACGCAAGCCAAGAGAATTTGACGTGAGAAGGCGCGCTCGTTCGGAGGATCGAAGCCTTGAGTACGTGCACTCTTTTGCAAGAGTACGTTCATGGTTAAGAAGAAAAGGCCTCAATCGCGACGTCTGCTTTCCTCTCACGATACCGTCCCTTGCTGGCGGCGGAACGATTACAGAGCAGCTGAAGGGCGCGGTGGGTAGTCTTCAGCTCACGACCGGAGATAGTAGAGTCGTCAAATCTTGCGGCGATGCGAATCCATGAATTGAGCGAATACTTGTGCGGGTGAAGGAATGCGCTCGGGCTCGGGTCAATTTCGGCGCGGGGCGGACCCTCGGGTTCAGGTAGCTACAATCGCTCAAAGTGTAGACAGCACGACCACAACAATCATCATCCGTTCTTTGCATGTGTCGACACGGTGAGGTCCTGCCACGTACGAGTATACAACTCCAGTCAGGAGCGAGAACTTCACCTACACAATCGCGGCTCCGTTCCCGGCTCCTGCGGCGAAAATGCAAGATTTCCTGAACAGCTTTTCTGCTTCCGATATCCTACACCCGCTCGACGACGACGGGGCTTCCACAGAACGGGTTTCGCAGCGAAAAGCGCCAGCGAGCCTCGATATTGTCGAGCCAGATCCGCAGTGGCCTGATCTCTTCGAGATTTTCAAGGCTCGTATTGTATCAGCATGGGAATCGCAGCAAGCCAGTGAAGATGGAACGCAAGTCGAAATACTATCGATTTCTCACGTTGGCTCAACAGCCGTCCCTGGACTTCCTGCAAAGGCTATTATAGACATCGATCTCGTCCTCTCAGACATCTCTCGTCCATATGAATCCTTCTACGTGCGTCGCCTGGAAGATGCAGGCTTTCAATACCTTCTCCGCGAACCAAGCTGGTACGAGCACCGTCTCTTCACTGTCTCGGAGCCCATATCTTGTAATCTTCACGTATTCGGTCCGCGATGCGCAATGGTCGCGCGACATTGGATCTTCAGAGACTGGCTGAAAGAGAATGCAAGTGATCGCGACCTGTATGCGCAAACGAAGAGAGAATGTGCCCAGGCGGCAAAAGAGAAGGGAGTGGGCATGCAGGAGTACTCGCGTAGCAAAGATGCAGTTGTGATGGAGATATTGAGGCGAGCTGTTAAGGACGCGGGACTGGTTTCCGAGTGAGCTTGAAGCGTGGTGAGTAGATGAGGTCGGAGGTGCTCAATACTGGTAGACCAGCAGGAAAGATCCATGATTTCAAACACTTTCCTCCTCAACTCTGAGAAGATCCAGGATTGGACTGAAAGAACATGACGAAGTATGGAGGATAAGCCGACTGAATTGGGAATATTCGGGCCTACCCGTAGACGAGTGACGTTGTCTAGCGCCCGCGCTAGCCGAGTGAAGCGCTGCCGATATCCAATATGGCGGTGCTCGCCAAAGCGAAAGTGACTTCAGAATAAGCATTAGGCTCAGCCGCCTTCCACTCCGTTGCCGAGTGGAAGTGAAAATGGCGACCAGCAACGATCATAATACAAAAGTGGCTCGAGCTACCTAGTGTCGGCGACTATGATATATCTCTCACCATGTTCCGCGGCAGCTGTATATCAACGGTACACCATCCCACGTCTCTGGTCTAGGCATAAGTTTCGAAGACTTTCACGGATCGACAAGGGTGTCAGAGCGAACGATATGTCTCTTGCGGCGCTTCGTTCAGCCCCCACGCCAGAGTGGTTACATCTGTGTATCAGATTGGTGCAACGTTCTTCGTTGATATCCCTGCTTTCATGACCCACGCTGCTGAGTGCGGCCCTTCAACTCTTTTGTGATGAATGTCGCAATTATTTCAGACCTGTATCCAGAGCCACTACCGGAAGTTACCAACAGTTCTTCCCGTGAACGGTCGCGCACCATACCTCAGAACACTCATGTTTCACGGAGAGTGGCCGGCGCAGCAGACCGAGCGCCACTCGCGATGGAAATGTCTTCGTCAATTAGAAATTGGCTTGAGCGTCGCATTTGCGGCGCACAGTTGGAGAAAGTCGCGAGGTCAATCGGCCGGTGCTGCACGCCGAGAGCGCCTCTTTGAATCGTAGTGGGACCTGAAACTCTCTCCAGGCGTTCCCGGTGCCTTCATGCATGAGCCACAGGGCCAGTCCCTTGCACAAAGCAGAAGGACGCTTGAAGACATATCCCCGATGTGCTGCAGAGCGGTACGTGCGCTGTGTTACATACTTGCTGGTCACAGCTGCAGCGTCATGGTTTCCCCGCCTGACCACCCGCAGTCACTGCAGCCAGAACTCGTCTAGGACCAATCGATGTAAAGCTCTTCAGGATCAACACTGCGTACTCCTTAGCCTCTGGAATCCAATGCTCTTTCTATTTTCGTATCTCCGCTTTGTGCAGCAGTGGTAAGGTGCTCTGTCTCGAGAAGCGAGGCAGGTCGTAGGGAAAGATCACACAGTGTGCATGTTGCCGAATGTTCGTTTTGCTGTCCGCCACTAGATCCAGTCCTGGCAGGATAAACGTGGTAGGAGGATCAGGCCTGATTCTTGACGAAGTAAACCTGTGCGCCACGAGCGCGAAAACGTTGGCTGCTCGGACAGTCTCTCGTCATCCTCAGGCACATCACTGGCAGCCTATCAATGGTCGTGCCCCTGAGCTTCGATATATTGAAAATGGAAAATCCGCCGCTGGCCGAGGAAAGCCATGCTGTACCGCGATAGTCAAGATGTGTTGATGCATGGAGTAGAGTGTGCGTGTGACGTTTGGGCATTCCATCCATTCCGGATCGGATTGGGTTGGTCGCACGGTTCGGCCCGTAGCCTTCTTCAACGCCGCTTCTGCTTCTGCTTCTGCCACTGAACTGAATTCCATCATTGTAAACACGAACTTAGCCCCTGTACTCCATCAGACAATACAAGACCTTTGACAAGAACTGTGGAAAACACGATCAAGAGACTGGCTCGATGACCGGTGACCCTCGACGAACAACGGACACAACAGCTCGCGCGCTCGCGTCTTGTGGGCCGCGTGCATGCAAACTCAAGTCTTTTCTCATCAGAGTGTTGTGACACGCTCGCTCGCTATGTGTGCATCTCACCGGAATGACGATGATAGTGGTACTCAACACACCCTCAAAATAACGCAATGCAACGCACACAGTTCGTCGAACGCGTGACGGCCTTGCCGCGACCATGACCATGCCAGAGGCGTGAAAATCTTCAACTTTTGACGTGCTAACAATGGGGCCTAGCCCTCTGGCCTCGGTTGAGTCACAATGGTCTAATCGAATTAAGTTGGCCGCGGTGGTTGAAAGTGAGAGATAAACACTTTGATAAGGCTTCTGTCTCCGGCTCCGACACTGTCCCGCACTGCGGATTCGCAGCTGTCCAACCTTTGGAAGATCTCCAGTCAACGTATTTTCCCCGCGAAGGATAGGTACATCTCTCAGCACGACTAGTCGTCACCATCGCAGGCCGAAGGACACTTCCATCAACAGTGGAATGACATACACAATGCACAGTGAATCATCAGCAGCCAGCAAGACTGAGCCGTCGATCCGTGAGCTATCTGCTTTGTCTAAAATGGGCACACCCCAATGGTAGTGCGTTCTTCTCGACCTCTCATCTGTTCATCTCCCAGCTGAAGCGCACGCTGGGCTGCTGATCTTATACTCGCTTCGCGATCTAACTGCCGCCTACCGCACCGCCGATAGCGCCTCCAATTGCACCTACCCCAGCGGCTATAGGTGCCCAGAAGATAGGGTCACGCTCTCCAAGACCGCGCTTCTCACTGGCACCCACGGCTCCACCGATGCCGCCTCCGATCGCCCCGATGCCAGCGGCTATCGGGGCCCGGAAGATAGGGTCGCGCTCTTCAAGATCGCGCTTCTCGCTGCCGCCCACGGCCCCTCCGATGGCTCCTCCAATTGCTCCGACTCCTGCGGCTATTGGGGCCCAGAACATGGGGTCGCGCTCTTGCAGACCACGCTTCTCGCTGCCGCCCACCGCCCCACCAATGGCTCCGCCGACGGCTCCGACTCCAGCGGCTATTGGGGCCCAAAACATCGGATCGCGCTTGACGAGAACACATGTGAGCTCATCCAAACTGCCTGCAGCTGGGCGAGCCTCAGGCTTTGGCTGGGCAGCGGGAGCTGCAAGGCATTGAGCGCTGTACAGGGCAAAGACAGTTGGGGCGTTGACCGTCATCTTGATTGGTGTTCGACGGAATGTAAATGGAAGTTGCGATCTTTGCGACTGTTTGAAAATAACTCAAGGCCGGCTTGATGATGTTCGAGAAAGGAGTGCGAAAGTCCTGCTTGTCGTGTTGTTTGAGGTTGAGAGCTGATGATCTGTCCACAACCACTGACGAACAGGAGACGACTTATCTATGCATTGCTTTCGCGCCTCCTGCTGCAATTGCTTCCCTCGTTGAGCTCGCCCAACATGTTGGAATTGCCGACCTCGTGGACGTCTGCTGTTGCCATTGACTTGCGCCTTGGAAGGTGGCAGTGAGGTTTCAACTCGAGGATTGGCAGAGTTGCGTGTCACATACCACGTATTACTCGCCCAGACGCGAAATGCGAAAGCCAGATCTTGGCAGTGTCCGCGTGTGGAACGATGGACTCGAAAGTGGCCATACGGGATGGAATACGACGACGACTGTACCGACAAAAGACGTCACGAACGCCGGAGTATCGATTCAGCACCCAGGTTCGACTGCCAGGCCTGATTTAACCTTGTATTTCAGAACAGTCCAAACTCCGCGACCTCACTTCCATTGTCAGTCCGAGCTACGTCCGTGTCTCCTACATTGCATGTTCCATCCCACGACGGAAGGCATTGGGGCTGTGTTGAGTACACGTTTGATGTCAGCGCGAGGCAAATACCGGGTAAGAGGAAGACTGCAACACAGTTGTACCGTGGAATCACGCCGTTGTGCAAAGAGGCCGTGTTCGGCGTCAACAGCCTTGGACTACAAGTCATCTGATCTGATGTATAATGTTGTACTGTACTAATTAACCAGCCCCCGAATCAGCCAATTGCGTGCAGTATCAAGGCATGCACGCCGTGGTGTCCAATCACGATGCGTGACACCTTCTCGGAGAAACGGCAGATGAGTATGCGCACGATGCATCGAATCGCAGTACGCACACCATAAGCAGCCAAGACGTCACTTCACCCGCACTCAAGCACAAAACAATGGATGATAGTGATGGAAACTGTCCTCGCATTACCAGGAGTCTCCACCGATTACCGACACAAAACTCAGCCGGGGCCGGATTCGGCGTGCACTTGAAACTTTCCAGAAAGCGACGTCGACGGTAGCCATGTGTTGCAGTAACTTTGCACGACCTGCAGTGAGTTGGTACTTCTACAGCGCACCTTGATTGAGAGCTTACATTGCCAACAGAGCCAGTCCTCGTTCATGTTGCTGATTACTATTCTTACCACGCTGAGGCCTCCGGAAAATGCTTCTTGAGAGAATTTTAACGTCTCACGCGTACAGTCCTTGAAATCAATGAAACAATACTTTTGACGAACATCGTCAGACCGCGTGTACGAAGTGTCGTGCAGCACGACCACTAAAGTACCGCTACGCCTAGCAAGATCGCAAAAGTCCAGCGGCCTATGTCTTGGACCCGTTCTCTCAAGGACAGTCCACCAGCACTCCTAGCAGCGTTCTGCGTGCCAGTACTGACCGCACTGCAACTCAGATTGAAAGAAGCCTCGGTGGAGAGGTCCTCATTCGTGATCGCAAACTTCTGTTTGCTCTCAGGGTTTGCATCTCGCAATGTGTACCACCACGTGTTGACTCTGCCAAACAGATCTCCGCATCCGACTCCACGCCAATAGTCTGCTTGGAAGTCAACAGAAGCCTGCGACTCTCCCCACGCCGGACCTTCGGACTTGAAGGGCCAACCGGTCTCCGTGATCCAGACATCCTTGCCTTGCGAAGCATTCACAACCTGTTCCCATCGGTCTCGAAAGATGGGAACGGCGTTGTCAAAAGTGTTGACATAAAAGTTAGGGGCGATGGTGGTGTCGTTTTCGAAGAACGGGTAAATGTCCACGCCGATGAAGTCGACTGCTTCGATGACGGCCGAGTTCGACTCGTTGACCCAAGAGCGCCAAGTGTCGACGTGACCGACGGGCTTGCCTTCCAATGAGGTACCTTCGATGAAGCTGCGGGTCTCGTTGATGAACCGAACAATTGCATCCGGCCCGGCGCCAATGCCAGCATTCTGCCTGATACCAATGTCGGACAAGCGGTAGAGATCCTCGCTACCGACCGAGATGGCTACTACGGCGTTTGCGAAGTCAGTGCCGTATTCGTCGATTGCTTTGCCGAGAGCATCGAGCTCGTTGGTGATGTTGTTGCTGCCACTGGTCCACAAGCCGAGGAGGATCGATGTGTTCGTCTTGAGTGCGGCAGGGATCGCAGAGAGGACATCGGATGTCGTATGGGCTTGAATGTTTGTGTACAGGCGAACGCTGTTGAAAACACCAGGGGCGTTCTGCAGGTTCTGCATCGTGGTGAACTCTTTGACGAAGTCATCTTCGAATTTGGCAGTGTAATCGGTCAGGGTGTTGCCGCTGTTGAAGCCCTGATAGATCCTGCTCTCCTGGCCATTGCAAGTCTGCAGGAACGCAAATAAATAAAACAAAGATGGAAGAACGAAAGACATGGCTGTGGATAGAGCGAGCGACGAGAAAGTGGAGTAACCTGTGAGATTCCAGAATGGAGGTTCAGCTGGTTTGCCATATCATCGACTTCTGGAAAACCCGAAGCTCCTTGATCACTCATCGTTCAAGGTTGGTCAGACTTGAGGAAATGAATATGCATGTGCCGGTTTATCCAGCTTGACAGCTTCGATGGAAGAGAGTGGCGTGATTGGTTCGTCTTCGGCGCGAAACTTGAGTCTGACACAAATAGAGATCTAGTCGATACTTTATTATCACCTCACCTGGTCTGGTATGTTAGGGCGACAGCGCAGAAAGTCTGGGCATACTGTGGCATTGCTGACGGCAGCGGATCGGCCGGAATGATGAGCAGATTCCCTGCAAAGTCAATACGCGAGAGCCTCTTCTCTCACCTATTATTTGTCGACGTTGAACGTCCATAGCATTGCCATGTATTTCCCTAACCTATGCGACAAAGATTGTGATTGCATAACACTGTCAAGGTATCGAATCAAATCGCCGCCTTGTCACGAACACATTTTCGTCACTGCTGTTCTCGAGAGGCTTCCAATGCCCATTCTACTTTTCGGTCGACAAGTCTCCGACAGTAGAACCTTTCTAGTCGGCAGCAACGTAGCAAGGCCCGTGAATCTCAACGCTTCTCCGAACATCAAGAGCGAACAGTGTTCATTCGCAGCCTCAGTTTCGGTCCTTCATCAGGATGTCAGCGACTAGCACAAAGTCCATCTGATAGCTGGTCCCTCCTTGAGTAGAGAACCGTTGTAAGTGTAAGCAATGGTCATTTCTCTGCTCTGTAGACAGTCCAGCCAGTATCGTAAGTAGGTCGTGGGCAAGGTCGAAGAATGTGAAGGAGAAGGGAGACACCTTAAACTTCGATAGGCAGATGGGAAGCTAGAACTCAGTACTGACGGAATTAATAATACAAACATCTTGCTGGTAATGTTGTATTAACTCAACTCACCTACAGCTCCGACTCGTTTTGTTCATCTTCCTCCTCAATTACATCTTTAAGCTTCTCCGCCTTCGCTTCCTGCTCCGCTTCCTTGCTCGCTTGGATTTTCTTCTCCTTCTCGCTCTCTTGGATTTTCTTCTTCTCCTTCTCTTGCTCTGCCCTCTCCATCTTCTCTTGGTCTGCCTTCGTCTTCCTCTCTTGCTCTTCCGTCTCCTTCTTTTCGCGCGCCTCCCGCTCCACCGCCTCCTTCTCCTCCCTCTCCTTCTCCTCCCTCACCTCCCTCTCAATCTGCATCCTCCTCTTCCTCGCATCATATCCCTTCGGCAAATTCCCCGACCTCCTTAACCTCTTCTCCATAAACGGACTCAACAAGCCATCAAACTCTTTCAACTCCCTCTCTTCCCTCTCTTTCCAATACTCCGACAACTCCTCGTTATACTTGTGTACGAGACCCCACCATTCTGGACGCGGCTTCTTATCAACTTGGCTTCTGATCTTTTTGAAAGCTTTTGCGGCTTCACTGCCGCCGCAGCCTAGGTTCATGGGGCCGTCCGGATATGGGTAAGTGTCGATGAAGCATTCTGTTCCTTCTACTTCGCACTGCGGATGGAAGTGTGAGCAAGATAAGCATTGAAGAGGAAAGGTGAAGTGGGAGGACTACGGGATCGGAACTGGAGTTGGAAAAAGCAGGTGGTACATGCGGATGTTCGAGTCCAAGAAGGAAAAGCATTCGAAAGCCAACTTACAGGACTCAATTCAGAACAGGGCCAGGTTGCGTTGTGAGGCTGAATCACACAGTTGTTGTCTTTGCAGAAGCCAGCATAGCAAAGCGGATACTGTCCATTGTCATCAGCATAGAACACAAAGTCGCAAAACCAATTGCGTTTGTCAACCAGACTCACCTTCTCCGATTCAGCTTCCACCAAGCAACTCAGCCCGCTCCACACTAACAAGACTAAAGCATTATATGCTCGCATGGCTGCACTGATTATTCTCCAGAAAGCACGAGATTGACCCAAAGATCTCAAGCGTGTAAGAGGAATTTGTATGTACGCAGTCTTGCTTGCGAAATGCAAAATGCCATGTTGTCCTTCTTCAAACCTTGGATTCATTAGATGCCCTGCCAGGGGTACTTGACTTTGGATACAAGTCAAGCAATCGTAGTCAGTTCATCTCACGACCAGGGTACAACCTTATTTCAACCACAACAATGTTTGAGCCTCATTTAGGATCTCGAAATAGAAACAAATCAGACAATCGAAGAGTTTTCGTGAAATGTCGCTGTTGGAGCGATCGTTGATAAAATCATACTATGTGCTAATTAGCCCGCAAGCCACGTCAACGAAGTCAACGAAGCGGGACTAGAAGTGGTGCGACGCGGTGTGTTCAGTCTGTGTGCGTCAACTCAAGAACGCCAATCCCATCACAAGCAGGGTCGACTTCGTGAGTGAGAGTCGAGGCATGTGTGATAACCAAAAGAGTGTCCTAATTTCCTGAACAGGTCCGCACGTTAAGGTGGTTCCCATTTTCCATCCTCCATGAATGATTTTCACGCGATCAAACGTCAGTCTTCTCTCCCATCTGGTTTGGCGAGGCCTCTCCGTTCTTCCTTGCCTCTTTCGTCTTGCGCGCACGCTTGATCGCCTTCCAGCTCTCGACCAGGGAGACGAAAATGACCAAACTGGCAAAGACCAATCCCCACTCCCATTCGAGTGGCAGGTGGCGGAACACCACACGGTTGACGACCGGAATGAAGATGACTGGGAAAGGTGTAACCAGACCAGCCATTACTGCCCAGAACAGGAAACGATTCCTCAGCAATGTGCCAAAGATGCTCAGTCCCTTGCGTGGGTCCTCGTTGGGATACATGTTGAAGAGACTGAGGTCGAGATGCTTCGCCTCCCAGGCCATGACAGAGAGCAAGACGGTGAGGATGGAGTATGCAGTACCTCTAGCGCGGTAAGGCAGCTCGCAGCTTTCGTTGTAGTTATGATTGCAATCGTATCCGAGATCGCCGTCACCCACACCATAGGCGACAATAACGAACGAAACGAGGCAAAGAGTTCCCATGCAGGTACCGTAAATGAACTTGTCAATGATGAGTTCCTTGGTGAACACACCAGCCTTGAGCGAATGTGGTGGACGTGTCATGACATCGGCAGAAGCCTCTTCCAATCCAAGTCCGATGGCCAGGAAGGATGACGAGACGAGGTTGGCGAAGAGGATCTCCAGGGGCGAGAGCGGGAAGACAGAAACGCCGTTCCGATCCTTGAAGGCCAGACCGATGAGCAGTAGGATGACTTGAGCGATATTGGAGATGAGCAAGTGCAGGAGGAATTTGCGGATGTTGTCGAACAGACGACGACCTTCGCGGATCGCAGAGACGATCGAGGCGAAGTTATCATCCGTCAAGACCATGTCTGCTGCTTCTTTGCTAACATCGCTGCCGTTCAGACCCATTGCAACACCCACGTCGGCGCCCTTGAGGGCTGGCGAATCGTTGACACCATCTCCTGTCATGACACAATACCTGCCCTTGCGATGCAAGGCTTCAAGCATACGGAGTTTGGTCGTCGGCGAGCATCGGGCAAGAACGAGCGGAAAGGATGCCATCTGATCGATCTCCGCATCTGACATCTTGTCGAACTCTGAAGCGACCATGACGGCCGTAGACGCATCTGCACCTGGAACATGGGGAGCCAAGATACCAATTTCGCGAGCAATGGTAGTTGCGGTCTTGAGATGGTCACCAGTCAACATGTGAACAGTGATGCCAGCGGCCTGGCACTGCTTGATAGCGCCAGCAGACTCGAGGCGCGGTGGATCGTAGATGCCCACGAGACCAGCGAACTCCAAATTCTGTTCCATGGCGGCACGATCAGCGAAAAGCTCGCGAGCTTCCGAAGACAGAGTACGATGGCCGAGGCAAAGGACACGAAGACCCTCCGTAGCCATTGCATCAGCCTGAGCCAGGATTGACTTGGAGGTTTCGTGGTTGACGTTCATCAATGGCAGCAGGACCTCGGTAGCACCCTTGGTGAAACATGTGCGAGTGCCAGTGGACGATTCCTCATAGACAGCAGTCATGCGCTTGACAGAAGAGTCGAAAGAGTGCTCTGTGACGATGGTCAGACCCTCTCGTGCAATGGAGTCCTGTTTGCCGCAGCCAGTACGCATAGCCATAACTTGAAGGGCGATTTCGGTCGGCTCGCCAGCGGCGGTCCATGTGGATTCGGCGTTTGGTGGGGGAGTGACAGTGGATACATTGCAAAGCGCGGCAATCTGGAAGAAAACCTCGACTTCCTTGTCGTTGACCGCGTCCTGCGCCCACTGAAGTGTGCGGCCTTCGAGGTTGAGGCTTCCGGCAGTGGGGTCGAGCGGATTAGACTCATTCTCGACCTTGATAACGCGACCGCTCGGGAGCCACGCCTTTCGGGCCAGCATCTTTCCTTGGGTCAAAGTACCGGTCTTATCTGAGCAGATGTTGGTGACACCTCCGATCGCTTCGAGGGCACCCATCTTGCGAATAATGACATTCCCTTTAGCCATGGCTTTGGAGCCAACAGCCATAGTGATGGTCAAGACAGCAATCAGGGACTCCGGAATGACAGCTACGGCAACACAGATACCGTAGATGAGTGTTTCATCATCAATGTCCCAGACATTGGCGGAGAAGACAATGATGGCGAGAAGGATGGCAAGAGCGAACAGGAAGAGCGCGAACCATGACAGCTTGACCTGCAGCGGAGTGCCAATGAGACCAAGAGCGCCCTTGAGACCCTTCAAGAATCTCTTCGCGGCACGCACGATCCATGGACCTTCGTTGACAGGCTTCTTGTCACGGAGGAGAGCGGCGATCTTGCCAATCTCCGTGGTCATACCAGTGGCGACAACGATACCAAAGGAACGACCACGGGTAACAGTGGTAGAGGAATAGGCAATATTCTGCCTATCGCCAACGGGAGCATCAGGTTTGTCGGAGATGAAGTCGGCATCCTTTACGGCGGGCTTCGATTCTCCGGTCAAGAGAGCTTCGTCGCTGGCAAAGTTGATGCTATTGGCGAGACGGACATCTGCAGGGACGACGTTTCCGACGCCCAGCTGCACGATATCACCAGGAACCAGATCTTCGGCCTTGATCTCCTGCAAAGTGCCGTGATCACGGATGACTTTGCAGGTGGGAGCGGCCATGGCGAGGAGGGAAGCGATGGTTTCCTCCGCGCGGTAGTCCTGGAAGAAGCCAACCACGATGTTCAGGACGATGACGGCGCTGATGACACCGCCTTCGATCCAGTCCATGGTGGCATAACTGAGAATCATGGCAATTGCAAGGACCAGCGTGAGACTGTTGGAAACCTGGCGAAGGAGGATCCGCCACCAGATCACTCTGCCTTCGGTTTCGAGCTGGTTTGCGCCATACTGCTCACGACGGCGAGTGACCTCGCTGGTCGCCAAGCCATTCCTGGGATGTGTTAGCAAATTGTCCCGCTGGCACTGATCGCGCACACTCACTCGATGGTGGTCCCGAGAACGCTTGCCACACTGGAATGGGTCAGAGTGTGGGCATGAGCATTGATGGTGCTGATATGGGCACTGTCGGCCGTGTCGACAGTGGTGATTGAATTGGTGGTTTTTGTACCGCGAGCTCCGGGCAGAGACTTGTCGTTCATCAGAACAGACTCTCTGCTCGAGCCCGCGCTCGGTATAGGTGGCGGGTCGTCGACATTGCCGCTGTCGTCGGCGGAGGGAATGCCTCCCGGGCCATGGGGTGCTGTCGAGTGTGACGACCCGACATCAAAGGTGGCAGTCAAGGAAGGTTTTTCCATCAATTATCCCGAGACGAAGAAGCGGAGGTGGTTGCGTGGGACCGAAAGCGGGTAGTTGCTGGTTCTGGTCGCTTTGTAGTGAGCGAGGCACAAAGAAAGGGCGAGGCTCAGCAGGTCCGATCTTCTGGGGCGGAAAACGAGCAAGGTAGGAGGGGTAGGCGGTACCTTTTGTATGGGCGGCCGCACGTGGGTGGAGACGACTCGGCGGCGGAATGCACAGCCCAGCGCCTGGCATCTTCTAGGCGCGACACAAATCGTGTTTGGCCAAGCTTCCATGACGGTGCGATGTGTCTCGGCGTTCGTGGTGTCTTGGAGCGCGCCTCGTTCATTGTTTGCATGCGCTCGGTGGCGTCGCGTTTCCTTCTTCGGGCTGTGTGTGCTGTCGCCGTCGCGGTCTCGCGCGTCCCCGACAGTGCTGCAAACACGCCTGTTTGTCGCGTGCTTCCACGTCACGACGGGAAGGGGAGGTGGATGGCATTGTCGCCATCGCTAGTAGCTTGGCAGACCCACCGTCGTGAGGCTAACCGCCAATGGGAAGTCCGTGCTCGCCTCGCATCTTCCGCGTTGCTGATGTCGTCGATACCAGACTGTCCTCTTGGGTCTTGCCTATCACATGGCGGTCAGCGACAGCTCCCGACCGCTCATCCTGGCCACGGTAGGGAACGCTGTGGGGGCAAGCCGCATCTCTGCCAGGGACTGTGAAAGCTCATTCAACATGGTGGCCAGCCCTGCCTCTCCCGCTGCGGAGAACGGTACCGTGGGCGATAAGCTAGACGGGCAGCATCCCATGTGACAAGGACGCCCATTTCCTCATCCACCTCACTACCGAGGCTTTGAGATTGAAGTCGACGCCAGCGGTGCGAAGAAAGCCTGGGCGGAACGACCAAAGCATCCTCTGCACCGCTGTCCCTTCATCAGCGGAGGTGCCAGACGACCAGGATGCGAGAACTGCCAGGCCCGAAAAGGAAAGCCTCCAACTCCACTTCACCTTCCCCGCGAAACATGGCCTCCGCAACCCGCACCATCAAAATCGCACTGCTGACAAAGAACAGCTCGAAGCTAATGCCCATGTCATGCGCGAGACTAGCATCTTCAGGAGCGGAGATGGTTGAGGAGACGACGATGGAGACTTCCAGAGTTTCGTTCATCTGCCATGAAAACTGATGACGAACACAGACTTCCAGTAAAGCAACATACTGATTCTCCATGATACATCACGGCGCATCTCATCACCTTCCTCATGCGTGGGCCCAGAAGACTGGGTTTCTCTGAAGCCACTTGGCAAGACGCACTCTATGCAGGACAAGACTCTTCGCGAACCACAGCCAAGACGGCCACCCAAAACTGGAGAACCTGGCTCATGTTCGGCAACTGCCACAATGTGGAGAGCTTCAAGAAAACATGATGCACCGGTGCCGCGGCTACACTGTTGCAGAGAATGTGTCCCCGAGTAGGATCATGACGAAGCAAAAACCGGATGGACAGAGAAACGAGCCTGCGTCGCCACCGGCAAGCGAGAATGCACAGCCACGGGAAACACGTTGCATATGCATGTGACCCCCATCGAAATGGCGATTCGAACAGTGAGTGAAGTGGATCGATCTTGGTATAGAGACAACGAATACCAAATGTATCTGTTGAACGCCATGTCGCCACACAGCAACGACAAACATCTCTCAAGGACCTCGCTTCGACGCGATACAACTATGCTGAGATTTCTAGACCCGCTTCGCTCCCAAAAGACGTTTTGATGCCGTCGTGTCTTTACCGGCTTCGTGATGCTCCTTGCTCTTTGGCTTGAGTACCAAATACGCCTGCGACTCCCGTGGTCGTTTGTATGAAATGCCATTCTGATACGTTTCTGTCATCTAGGGCTTCCGGAGCACTCTGGCTTTGAATGCTCGAACTTTGCTATCGAAGCAATGAGGAGGACCAGAATATTGGATCGCCGAGGCGGACTTGACTTTCGTAAATCGAACTACTTGCAGTTGAGGTGCGAATACGTTCATCGAGCTCGTGAACGTCAGCATTGGCCTTTCAAATATCGACCCAGGTCGCCGCAGCGTGACCAAACATGCGCATCCAGATATAAGGCTTGGCGAGAGCGCTGGTGAAGACAGAGTAGTCCTCCGGTCCGAGAACGTTCGAGCACAGTCTCGGAAAATCAAAACGGGGAAATCACCAGCTCTTTTCATTCTCCAATACACACCACTGCGAGTCGCAACATATAGACGGCACCGATCTGATATCGTGTGCCATGGCACAAAGGATCGCACGCCGGCATATAGGCGAGAATGGATGCAGGGACTGCCCCACCTCCGGGCTGACGAGAGCTAAGTCCCAGCGTTACCAAACTGATAGCACAACATAGAGCAACTTAATAGAGTCCGACCATGTCGTCCATCGAGTCATCGTCAGAGCTACCAGTCAGACTTCTATGCGGTGTCACGATTCCAGATACAGCCCTGGTTTCTGCTGCCCTTGACTCCGCGAAATCAGTCTCTACAGACTACACTCACAATCACATCGTGCGATCACTGCTCCTGGGCTTCATAATAGCAGACAAGCTCCCACATACCCAATCTCGAGATCGTGAAGCTCATGCGATCGCTGCGATCCTCCATGACACGGGGTTTCCCATTGGTCATCCGCCGCATAGCGCAGTCCTCAGCTCCGATAAGCGCTTCGAAGTCGATGGAGCGAACTGTGCAAGAGATTTCTTGAAGAAGCACGGCAAGCTGGGAGAATGGGACAAGCACAGGCTCCAGCTCGTCTGGGATGCAATAGCCCTGCACACGATTGGAACAATCGTGTTCGAGAAAGAGCCCGAAGTGCAAGCTACTGCATGTGGCATATGGGCCGACTTTCAAGGTCCGGATCGGGTGCCAGGTGGCGTTCTGACATGGGAAGAGTACAACGCTTGCGTAAGGGTGAGAATCAACGATATGTTTTAAGACAACCGCTTGCTGTATCTGGCCATGACTGACGTGATTGCTGCATGCAGGAATATCCCCGCCTCGGCTTGATGGCGGGTCTCAGAGACAACATGCTGCATCTTTGTAAGCATAAGCCAGCAACAACGTATGATAACACGATGGGAGAGTGGGGCGATAGGTATCTGAGCGAAGAAGAAAACAATCGGAAGCCAAACTTGACGCAGAACTTACTGGAAACTTGTGATCTCGACGATAGAGATCTAACTGCTTAATCTTTGGCTCCTGAGAACCTTGGGCTAAAGTACGCTCTTGGAGTATTGAAAAAGTCGCGGTTCGAGGCGAAACATTGCTTTCGGTACCCTCAACGGCGAAGCTTCTCCGCGAACCTCGCCGTCCATGTATAGGGTGTTGTCAGAAGGTCTGATGGAGCCCGGTTGCAGAGTAAGAAGCGATGGCACAACTCTGGTTCAATAGATACTCTCCATCATCCACTGTTATCGTATAGTGAACGCTTCAAATTTCAAAAGGGCTCCCGAGACTTGATTGAACATGCCGTTGAGCGGAGTGCCGTTCGAATCTGGCTGTAGGCCTGTCGTATTAGGCTTCCTCGTATCTATCTGCTGGAGTGAGAGGTGAGTAATGGTGACGGTGCACCACATTACGCTGCAAGAATGTCAAAAGTGGCTTGGTCATTGCATAGATTGTAAGAATTTTGCGCCGATGAACATTGGCCACCGAGCTCACACTGAGGCATGTCGTCGGGTCTTGAACCATAACCAGGACAAGAGAGAAGATGATGTCGCAGGTGCGGTGAACTTGACGAATCGACGAACGTGCAATGTCCGGCAGCAAGCGACGAGCCCTAAGCTTCGGAGCGGACCGTAGCTCGGCTACGCTCCATTGGGCAAGTGATCGGCGCTCAGAGAGGCAGCTATGCCCTCGTTCGCGGAAAGTTGTCTGGCCTGCCTCGACTGCTCGTGAGCTACACAACCGCTGTGAAGGTCAAACTACAACCAACCAACACGACCGCTCCTCCTGCTTCACTGTGCTGCACCTCACAGCCATCGAAGGCAGCAGCAAACAACCCTCAACCATCATCCACAACCACTTTTCAGCAGTGGTGTCGAAATCGCGACGCGATTCTTTGCGCGCGTGCTCTCGAAGCAGCTCAGGTGAACGACATTCTGAGAAACCTCGAGCCGGCGATACGAACGACGCTTCACCACGAAACTCGACACACGTCCGTCGCCGGTCCGAATATTCGAGCGCCCGATATCGTCGACAGCGACAGCCCGCTCCTGCTTCTGCCATGATCGAGGTGGACTAGTAAGGCCGATTGGAGCACCACCCACCAGACGGCCTTCGAGGCCGCACGCCTTCCCTTCGCCGCTGATCCGGACCGGCGCACAAGATGGACGCGCTGGAAGCCAAGCTGACCGACGCCTCGTCGGACTTCAAGGCCCAGTATGCTGCTCTCGCCGAAGTGCGCGATGGCCTTGAGCAGATGTGCCAGGCGGCCACCTACTCGGCCTTCCTGCACAAGTTCGTACCCATTTTCCTGAACATCCTCGCCGGCTCGCCCGTCTTCACTTCTACATCGTACGAGCAGCGATGTCGACAATGCGTTCTGGACATCATTCATCGCTTCCCACTGTCCACTGACAGCCAAGCTATGGAACCGTTCGCTGAGAAAATTGTCGATCAGTGCTTAGAGCTGGTGAGGACGGACAACGAGGACAACGCTGTGCTATGTTTAAAGATTGTCATGGATATTTGTCGATACCACACCAAGTCCTCCGCCGTGGTGGAAAAGGCGCAGCCGTTCCTCGACCTGATTTTGGACATCTTCGATGGCATGGAGCAGACCATCAAGGACACCTTCGAGTCGACGACACCCATGCCCGCCACTGGTGCTCCGGGAACTCCGAACAACAACGGCACTCCAGGCTCTCCCGTGACATCCACAGCACAGGCCTTGACCACCGACGAACCCCAAACCACGAGACAACTGGCCAAGGGCATGCGCAGTTTCAAGGTTGTGGCTGAATGTCCCATCATCGTGGTCAGCATATTTCAGGCACATCGCGCGCTAGCACCCAAGAATGTCGCCAAATTCACACCTCGGATCAAGCAGACGCTCATGCTGCAGGCGGGTCCGCAGCGAAAGGCACATCAGGAGGCTGAGCAGAATGGCACCGTCTTCACGGGCGTAGCGCGAGAGATCAAGGCCAAAGGGCAGTCAGCAGCATTCGGCGACCTTGTGACTGCACAAGTTAAGACCATGTCCTTCTTGGCCTACTTGTTGAGGGCCTACTCTCAATCGTTGCAGGACTTTCTCAGCCAGCTGCCGGAACTTACACTTCGCCTGCTGCGAGATGTGCCTCGTGCGCATACTGCGGTGCGCAAGGAACTGCTCGTGGCCATTCGGCACATCATCAACTTCAACTTCCGTGCCGTTTTCCTTCCTGTTATCCTTCCCCTGCTGGACCCACACACCTTGGTCGGCGATTCTCTCACTGCAGACATCACGTTACGACCACTAGCATATACCATGTTGGCGGACTTGATACATCACGTTCGTGAGCAGTTGAGCGCGGAGCAGATAACCAAGGTCGTCCAGGTCTACGTCAGCCACCTCACTGGCGATGATGGCGTCGACGTGCCCGGGACAAGCTACCAGACCATGAGCGCCAAGCTACTCCTAAACATGGCTGAGTGCATGTCCAAAGTGGAGGACAAGAAGAATGCTCGCTTCCTCATGATGAGTGTCCTCAATGGCATCGCCGACAAATTCGCTGCAATGAACCGTGCATACCCGAACGCCGTCAAGTTGTACCGACAACAACAGGAGAGCAATGCTCACAGTACTGATGCTGCTTCGGACAACCACCTGGCTGACAAGGATCTGAGGCCTGACTGGGACGAGACCGACATTTTCAGTGCTATGCCCATCAAGGCGGTCAACCCCAAGGACAGAGCGGCGGACCCAGTCACAGAGAACAAATTCTTGTTCAAGAACCTTCTACAGGGGCTGAAGCAGTTCTTCTACCAATTACGAAACAGCAATCCGCCGCGAATCAAGGAGGAGGTGGACAAGGCAAATGCTCCGCCCCACTGGGCCGAATTGTCATCAGGATTCGAGTCGGAAGAAGTCGAAGTCCTCATGAAGCTGTTCCGGGAAGGTGCCAAGTGCTTTCAGTACTACGCGCCACTTGACGCGAGCGCGGAGAACACTGGTCCAAACGAGCCCAGCTCAAGTATGGCTACTACAGCCAACAGCAAAGAAGAGAAGGATCTGCTCGAGACCTTTGCGACCATCTTCCACCACCTCGATCCTGCCACGTTCCATGAGATCTTCACCTCTGGCAATCCGTCAGGCATTGAATTCCTCTACGAACAGAGCTTTCGGCATGCGGCTCTCTTACACACACCACAATTCTTGTTGGCCAGCGAAGCCACGAGTCCTGCCTTCTGTGGCATGCTACTCAAGTTCTTGATGAGCAAGCTCGAAGAGGTTGGCGAAGACAACAATACCAAGACTTCTGTGTTATTGCGGCTCTTCAAGCTATCCTTCATGGCAGTGACTTTGTTCAGCCAACATAACGAGAGTGTCTTACTTCCGCACGTCCGAGAGCTGATTACACGGTCCATTGAGCTCTCCGTCACTGCAGCGCAGCCCACAAACTACTTCTTGTTGCTGCGCAGCCTGTTCCGTAGCATCGGAGGAGGTCGCTTCGAGCATCTGTACAAGGAGATTCTGCCTTTGCTCGAAATGCTCCTCGAGGTACTCAATACCCAGCTTGCGGCCGCTCCAGATGGTACCACCCGGGACTTGTTTGTCGAGTTGTCTCTCACTGTTCCTGCGCGGCTCAGTCACCTTCTGCCCCATCTGGGCTACTTGATGCGGCCTTTGACAGTTGCGCTGCGTGCTGGAGACCCGCCTTCTCCCAGCCAACGTGCTTACTCGAATGATAGGTCCTCCAACACCAATCAAGGATCAGGCTCTAGCGAGTTGACAGCACAGGGGCTGCGAACTTTAGAACTTTGCGTGGACAATCTCACAGCAGATTACCTCGACCCGATCATGCAGCCGTGGATGGAGGAGATCATGGGCAGTCTATGGCGGATGTTGAAGCCGGTGAGCTTGACTGGCGCCACCATGGCTCATGGCGGCCAGAATCTTCCTGGGACTGGACATCACGGCGCGCACACTGCCGTCCGAATCTTGGGCAAGCTTGGCGGCAGGAACCGGAAGTTCTTGAATAACCCCGCCGAGCTCGAATGGAAGCCATATGCTGACGACGAGGCGAGCTATGATGTACGCTTCATCGGCGCGATTTCCAATGGCGGCGAACGCGCCATGCCAGCACGACTTGGTATCCAAACAGCGATCGACAAGCTTTCCGAGGTGCCAAAGACTCCGGCACAGAAGAAGTCTGATGAGTATCACAAGAGACAGTCTTTCAAGTTCATCGCTTCGCACATTAAGTTGTTAGTTGGTGCAGACAATCTATCCGACGACTTCACTCGTCTTGTCCGCCTCCAAGCTGACGACCTTGCTGCGGGAAACTTCGACTTTGGCTCTGATCTGTTCTCAGAATCGCAGCGGAACAAGTCAAGCACGAAGCGCGACGCGCAACAAGAGACTCTACTGAAACTCCTCAAAGCTTTGATCCTGGCCACCAGCGTCGAGTATTTGAAGGAAGAATCAATCCGCTTCTTGCACAACATCTGCCGTCATTTCGTGATTGTCGACCTTGGTGTTGCCGTTGCAAGTGAGAAGCATCGCGCGCGCCCATTTGACGCACGTGCTGGTGATGGCCCAGTCTTCATTGAGACTAGCACACTAGCAGATGCCATCAGCCAGAGCTTGGCATCAGACCAAAAGATTGTGCGTGAGACTGCGGAAAAGGCTATGCGCGAGTGTCTGACCATAGCAACCACAATCTGCGGCTCAGAGACGAAAGCTGAGTCTTTGCCCGTCTTTGCAAAACTGGCGGAGGCATTCTGCCATGCGTGCTACGAAGAAGAATGGTTCACAAAGAACTCAGGCACGCTGGGCATCACCATTATGACGGATCAGGAGAAGATGAAGTTTTCCAATTCGTGGGTCACAAACCGCCTTCCGGAGCTGCTAAAGGCTCTACTTTTCGTGATCAAGGACATGCCGCAGGACCTCCCTGCCAACGTTCGTGTCCAGGCTGAAGATACCATCATCGCACTAGTCAAGCGCTTCGGTGCCAGTGGACTCGAGAGTAAACAGGATCTCGAGAAGAAGGACAGCCGATTGCACACACATGCGAAACACCTCATCTCAGAAGTCAGTCACATGAACCGACATGTACGTGATGCAGCTCAGCAGGCGCTGCGCGCCCTCGCTACCGCGTTTGGAATGGAGCACTACGAACTAGTGGCGCCAGTCAAAGAGTCGCTTACATTCGGAGTATTTCTGAAGCCTCTACGGGCATTGCCTTTCACTGCACAGATCGGCTACATCGATGCCATCAACTTTCTTCTCGATGTACCCGCCGATAAAGAGATTCTTGCCTTTGACGATAATCTCAACAGATTGATCTTCGAGACCCTTGCTCTAGTTGATGCCGAAGACGAGAGCCTTGCGCCCAAGCCATACGAGTACCGTACAGCAGAGAGCATTGTGAGATTGAGGGTCGCTGGATTGAAGCTTCTCGCGACGGCCATCAAGTTACCTGGATTCAGTGCAAACACGGCGACCACACAACAGACAGGTGGCACTCCACAGCCAAATGCACAACAGCAGCAACAGCCGGGCGGACAGCATCGCGCACGTGTGATCAGTATCTTCTTCAAATCACTGTACAGCAAGAACAAAGACGTCGCCGCCGCCGCTAACGCTGGGCTTAAGATTGTGCTGCAATCAACATCCAAGCTGCCTAAGGATCTCCTTCAGAACGGGCTGCGTCCAATTCTGATGAACGTGCAGGACCCAAGAAAGCTGTCAGTGGAAGGCTTGGAAGGGTTGCGAACGTTGCTTCAACTTCTGCACAACTACTTCAAGGTCGAAATTGGCACGCGTCTGCTTGATCACATGGAAAAGATTGCCGATCCCCCGACGTTGCAAAAGGTGTCATTCCAACTTATTGAAGCCCAGCCGAAGATGAAGGTTGTAACGGCCATCTTCAGCGTTTTCCACCTCCTACCCAGCCAAGCAGCCATGTTCTTGCAAAATTTGGTTCAACGCGTGCTCGATTTGGAAACATCTCTACGACGCACGAGAAGCAGTCCGTTCCGAGAACCGCTGATCAAGTATCTGAATCACTATCCAGAAGAGTCTTGGACGTTTTTCAAGGCTCTGATGAATGACGAGAAGCGGGGCCGCTTCTTCGCGCAGATCCTGGCAGATCCTGAGAGTGGCCCATTGCGTGAGAAAGTGATCAAGGAGATCGACGGGCTCGTGGCGACCTTCGAGGGGATCACGGCTGCAGATATGGATGCAGACAAAGCGCAGGCTGCAGTCAATGCCATCCATGTTGCAGATTCCATCTGTCAGTTCGCCGACCACGGAAAGCAGTTGACATCGAATGACGGTGCACGCAAAGCATTGCTCAACGCAGCCAAAGCACTGCAGACGCGAGCTAACCAGGGAAATATGTTCAACAACCTCCGCCTGGCAGTTATGCAAACTGCAACAAGAATTATGCACCTGTTGATCGTGCATTTGGAACAGAAGCCTGACGATCTGGACTGTCTTTTCGAGGCATTCGAATCTTGCGTCAAGGGCGAATTCCAGGCAACTCCTATGCTCATTGCGCATCTCTACAAACACGTCATCACCAGCGAATCCGTGGACTTCCAAAGAACTGTGGTGCAGCGCTGCATTGAGCTGTACACATCGAAGGACACTACACAGAAGCTGAAGTGGTTCGTGTTTCACAACGTTGCCAACCCGATATTGGCCAATGACGTGATGCGTAATTGGGACGGCTTATTCCACGAAGACAACAAGGGCACGCCGCTGCTGAACAAAGCGATGGCTGATGACATCCACAGCCGGCTATGGCGGCCGCAGTCAGTCAGTGACATCTCCGACGACAACACGCCGGGGGTAGATCACAGCCGGATGGAGCTTTTGCAAACATCCGCTTTCTTGGTCAAGTATCATCACCCTATGCTCTCCGATGCTCGCAAGGATCTGATTAAATTCGGATGGAATTACATCCGTCTTGAGGACCACGTGAACAAATACGCTGCTTACTGCCTCATCGCCTACTTCATCCACCACTACGACACGCCACCCAAGATAGCGATGCAGGTGTACAATTCGCTACTACGTGCACACCAGGCGGAAGGCAGAAATTTGGTCATGCAAGCTCTGGAGATCTTGGAGCCCGTTCTCAAGAAGCGTCTCGGCGGCGCGGAAGGTCGTAACAGCATTTGGGCTCGTCTTCCTCGCAAGATCCTTAGCGAGGAGATTGGCAACATTCAGCAGTTGACGAGCATTTACCATTTCATTGTCCGCCACCCGGACTTGTTCTACGATGCCCGGGAGCAATTTGCACAGATGATCATACAATCGATCGGCAAAGTGGCACAGCTACCAAGCCCAAGCGTGGAGAGCAGGAAGCTGGCCTTGAACTTGTTCATGCTTATTTGGCAGTGGGAAGAGCGGACAGTCCGGGAGAATGGCAGTCTGGCAGAGGGCGATGCACCCAAGAAAGCTGCTGTTGCCAACGCCACACTTCGATTTGCCTTCATCAAGTACATGGTGCAGTTTATCGCGACTCTGCCTGAGCGCTTCCCTGCTGCCCCACCGAAGAACAAAGATCAGACGCCATCAGCGCCATCGCCATCATACCCGCCTCATGAGACAGTGATGAAGTCGCTCGACTTGCTCAGTAAGCTCTTGTCTGCGCCCTATTGGGACGATCTGGACGTGGACACAATGTTCCCCAAGGTCACCGAACAGATTCTCTGTACCGATCACAAGACTGATGAGAAGGTCGAAGTGTGGACAACGAGGGTCGTCAACACCATTCAGGTGGTAAAGGTTCTGCTCAACTCTCGCTCGGACGAGTCGGTCGTTGCACGATTACCTCAGCTACAGAAGCTGCTCGCGAAGCCCCTGCGGAGCGAAAATGCGGAGATTCAGGACGCACTGCACAACGCTGAGCTGGCTGAACATGTCTACCCCAAGCTTGGACCGGTCTTGCAGCGGCCTTTGGCGGTCATTCCCATCCAGCAGGCAGAGGAAGAGTTGCCTGATGCGGACAGCCCAACAGAGGAGTTCACAACGTTTCTGGCCTCCCTCGCAGGCGATGTGCTAAGCAACGGCAGCCACATCGCAGGAATCAATGTGCTCTGGATCATGGCGCAGCGTAAGCCGGAAGACATCGATGCGCACAGTGCTGCATTGCTCAAGACGCTGCAGACCAAGCTGGCGAAGGATCATCTCGCGGCCCTGTACACTCCGCAGCAGGCTATGCAACAAGGCCAACCCCAGCCACCGACATCGCAGGAAGCCGAAATCACTGTCAATATGATCATCAAAGTCATGGACATGCTCTCCGCCCGGATTAGTACCCTGGGCGAGAGCAGGCGACCGTACCTCAGCGTGCTGGCCTCCCTCGTCGAGCGTAGCACGAACAACCCTCTGTGCGAGAAGATCTTATCTCAGGTGGAGAATTGGGTCTTCAACCCCACGGAGCCTGTACCAACATTAAAGGAGAAGACTGCCGTGCTGCAGAAGATGCTCCTCTTCGAGCAAAGACCTGACCAAACACTCTACACGAAGTTCATGAACCTTGTGATTCGTATCTATGAAGACCCTAAGATCACCCGCTCGGAGCTGGCGGTCAGAATGGAGCACGCTTTCTTGATCGGTCTACGAAGCAGCGATGTTGACATGCGCAATCGTTTTGTCTCGATCTACGACCGAGCATTATCACGAGCAACCAACAATCGATTCTTCAAGCTCATCGGCGAACAGCAGTGGGATGTATTGGGTGAGAGCTTCTGGCTGAGTCAGGTCATCCAGCTGATGTTTGGTTCATTCGACCAGAATGCGATTTTGCACCTGCATGCGGACGATTTCCGCTGCATGTCCGTCAGCAAAGTCTTCAGCACGTACACAGGTGACGCACGACTGGGAGACGTCATGGTAGATGAAACCCTGGAGGATCTTCTTGCGGAGGAGAAGAAATTCGTCAACGAGATAAGTGTTGTTCGGGCACGAGACATCCTAGGGCCACTTTCCGAGATCCAACACACAGACTGGTCTCTCGCTCACGACATCTGGGTAGCATTCTTCCGAATGTGCTGGTCCACACTCTCGAAAGACGATCGCGAAGACATTGAGGCTGGCCTTGTGGCTCTTCTCACGAAGGACTTCCATCAACGCCAAATCGACCGACGACCGAATTGCGTTGCTACTCTCCTGGAAGGTATCGCTGTTGCGAGACCGCACGTGAAGTTTCCGCCACATGTCATGAAATACCTAGCCAAGAGTTATGATGCTTGGTATGTTTCTGCCACCTACATGGAACAGCTTGCCCTGAAGCCTGTGGTCGACACGCCGAACGTGCGAGAGAGCAACCTCGACGCACTCGTGGAGACCTATGCTGGGCTAGAAGAGGGCGATTTGTTCTACGGCACCTGGCGTCGGCGAGCTTCGTACGTTGAGACAAACGCAGCTCTTTCGTACGAGCAGAACGGTATCTGGGACAAAGCACAAACGATGTACGAGCAGGCACAAATCAAGGCTAGGACTGGGTCCCTGCCATACTCTCAAGGCGAGTACATGCTGTGGGAGGACCAGTGGGTGCTATGTGCGCAAAAGCTGCAGCAATGGGACATCTTGGGCGAATTTGCAAAGCACGAGAACATCAACGATCTTTACCTCGAGGCTATGTGGCGAAACTATGAGGCTTGGAACAACTCGGACAATCGCGATCAGCTCGAGACGTACATCAAGGCCGTTAGTGACGCACCGACGCCTCGACGCATGTTCTATCAGGCGTTCATCTCCCTGCTTAAGCTGCACAACACGGCCGAAACGCCCCAGGACTTTGCGAGGATCTGCGACGAGAACATCCAACTCAGCATCAAGAATTGGCACAAGCTACCACGACGCATCACGAATGCACATATCGGACTCTTGCAGAACTTCCAACAGTTGGTCGAGTTGCACGACGCAAGTGTCATTTGTCAGAGCTTGGCACAAACCAACGCTTCGAATCTTGATACCAAGAGTCAGGAGCTCAAAGTCCTCCTCAGTACATGGCGCGATCGGCTGCCGAACTTGTGGGATGATATCAATGCCTGGCAGGACCTGGTCACTTGGCGTCAACACATTTTCCAGCTGATCAATGGTACATATTTGAATCTGCTGCCGCCCAACAATGGGGGGAACGCGACAGGCAATAGCTATGCATATCGAGGCTACCACGAGACAGCTTGGATCATCAATCGCTTCGCGCATGTGGCTCGCAAGCATCAGATGCCGGATGTCTGCATCGCCCAGCTGAGTAAGATCTACACGCTTCCCAATATTGAGATCCAAGAGGCCTTTTTGAAGTTGCGCGAACAGGCAAAATGCCACTATCAGAATCGAGCTGAGCTGTCCAATGGATTGGACGTGATCAATAACACCAACCTCAACTACTTCGGCCAACAACAGAAGGCAGAATTTTACACGCTCAAGGGTATGTTCCTGAGCCGATTGAATCAGAAGGAGGAGGCGAGTGATGCGTTCGGCACTGCGCTGTTCTTCGACATAAAACTGCCGAAGGCTTGGGCAGAGTGGGGACGATATTCGGACAAGCTGTTCAAAGAAGATCCTACCAATCTTGAGACTGGTTCGAACGCGCTCAGCTGTTACCTCGAAGCTGCCGGACAATACAAGAGCGCCAAGTCGAGAAAACTCCTTTCCAGAATTCTGTGGCTGCTGAGTTTGGATGATGCTACCGGCCAGTTGAGTCAGAAGTTCCATGACTACCATGGTGATCATCCTTGGTGGTACTGGGTGACATTCATCCCGCAATTGCTCAACAATTTGTCGAGAACTGAAAGCGAGGCGCACATCGCTCATCAAATCTTGACAAACCTGGCAAAGACGTATCCTCAGGCGCTGCACTTCCATCTGAGGACAAGTCATGAAGACATGCAAGTCATCAGGAAGAGTCAATTGATGAGGGAGCAGAAAGAGAAGGCAGCCAAGGCCAAGAAGGATGCCGCGGGCGATGCGGTCAAGACGGAATCTCCAGCTCGTCCGGAAAGCTCTGGTACGCCTGCCGGCGCCAGTCGCCCAACGACCAGTGCAGGTGACACTACGATGACAGACGCCGACAAGAAGCAAGAGCCTGCAAAGAAAGATGGTGAAGAGAAGAAAGACGAAGAGAAGAAGCCTAAGAAGCCTTGGGAGCATACCGAAGCTCTGGTCATCACGTTGCGCACCGCATTCCCTCTGCTGTATGCCTCAATGGAGGCAATGGTGGAGCAGATGCAACGCCACTTCAAGTGTCCTCCAGATGAGGATGCGTACCGACTGATTGTTGCATTGCTCAACGATGCTCTCAGTTACGTCGGACGATCACCGCAGTCCTTTACGCAAGAGCAGAGGTTACCACCGCAGACTGAGGCAAACATAACGAGATTTGCCGAGAGCGTTCTGCCACCTCACATCCGAAAGGCATTCGAGGTTGACTTTGTGGTGAAGAAGCCGACCATGTACGAGTATGTGCAGAAGCTGCGCAGATGGAGAGACAAGTTGGCCGAGCAACACGATCGCAAAGCATCGACTTTCCATCTGGCTCAGAACACGCTCTTGAGTGGATTCCGTTTCGTCTGGTTTGATGAAGTCGAGATTCCAGGACAATATCTCCAACACAAGGATAAGAACCAAGACTTCGTGCGGATTGAGCGTTTCTTGCCGGTCGTCCACCTCGTGAGAGGCGTGCTTGCTTGTCACCGGCGCTTGACGATCAGAGGACATGATGGCAGCCTTCATCCATTCTGCATCCAGCACCCGGCACCACGCCATAGCAGGCGTGAAGAGAGGATCTTGCAATTGTTCCGAATCTTCAACACCACCCTGGCGAAGAAGAAGGAGAGTCGGCGGAGAAACCTGCAGTTCCATCTTCCACTCATGGTTCCGCTTAGTCCACAGATCCGCATGATTCAGGATGATGCGAGCTACATCGCATTGCAGGGCATTTGGGAAGACCACTGTCGCCGAAACGAAGTCGACAAGGATGAGCCTATCATGTTCACAATGGAGAAGATGCGCACAGTGCCACAACAGAAGCATGAGCAATGGCTGAACATGCGGATCGAGTCACTGAACTACGTTCAGGATCGCTACGCCCCCAAGGAGCTGGTGCGCGACTACTTCGCCGCCACATATCCTTCCTATGACTCGTTCTGGCTCTTCCGGAGGCAATTCTCGTACCAGCTGGCCGCACTCACCTACATCACGTTCACCATGTTCATGACGATTCGGTACCCCACCAAGCTGCATATCTCACGAGGCAGCGGGAACATCTGGGGATCAGAGCTTCTGCCGTTCATGCTGAGTCAGAGGCCCATGTTGCACCAGCCAGAGCCTGTGCCATTCAGATTGACGCCAAATTTGCAAGTCCTGATGGGCCCGATCCACACCGAAGGCATCTTTACGTGCGCGCTCATGGCCATTGCGAGATGCTTGACATCTGACGCGACAGCCACTGGCAACTCGGCTGCCCCAATCACAAGTGGCGCATCATCTTCGACCGATGCCACCGCTCCTGCCGCAGCCACGGCTTCGACAGGCATCACGAGCTCCGAACTTGAACACCATCTGAGCATCTTCATTCGCGACGAAATCTCCTTCTGGTACATGAGCAATCGTCACACGGCCAAGGAGAACGAAATGCGCGAGCACGTACAGAAGAACTCGGAGCTGGTTGTCAATAAGGCTGTGGCGATTGCGAAGGAACCTACTGGGAACAATTTGCCTGCCAGTCAGAGTGTATTGGATTTGGTTGCCCGTGCGACGAACCCGGAGAAGCTGGCGCAGACGGATCTACTGTGGATGGCGTGGTTGTAAAGGTGGGAATCAAATTTGGTGCTGGGAGTTCTGAGGGAGAGAGAATAATTTGGTGCGGTCAGCCATGGCGAGGGCATGAATTGTCGATTAGCGCGGCGTTGGTCTGGGGTATAAAAATGAGAAAGTTGGTTTGATGCTAGCGTGAAGTAACGAGAATCGAGAGATTGAAACAGTGGTATTCAGAGTATGCCTCTTGTTTAATGGTCATAACTACCGTTCACAGTGTGGCCTTCTTTCTCATGCGCAGACAGGATCAACGAATGGAAAGCGTGATGTTGATCTCTTCAATTTCACACAACACTGTCGCTTTCTCGCTGTCACGTAGTTCTTCAAGTCCCCACGCTTTTCTCAATGGCTGATCAACACAACACTTGTAGCTCTATGTATCGTGAATTGAGGTAGGATTATTAAAGTATGCTACTTATACGTCGACTTCGTGAGCACTATCGTGTCTCTGAATCTGCGGGGTCACGATAGGCTTGAAGTTCAATTTCAAATTCTTCCAAGGCCGCACAATTCCTATACCTCCTGGGGTGGGTTCCAAAGTGGTGGACAAATCGCGGGAAATTTCAAAGTCTAGGATCAATCTCGCGACGGCTGCCCGTATTGTGGCTTTGCTGACTTCTTTTCCGATGCAATACCTGGGTCCGTGGAAGAAAGACATGAAACCGTAATTGCTTGAAGCACCTCCATGTTTGTTGAGACGTTGTACGCCGTGCTCATCGGTAGTGATCCATCTGTATGGATCCATGGACCCTGCATTAGCGCCCCAGTGTGTAGGATTGCGGTTGAGAGCCCAGATCCAGTACAGTATGGTTGTTCCCTTGGGAATGAATTGTCCAGCCATCTCTGTATCTTTGTTCGCAACGTAGGGTAGTAGGGGGACTGATGGATGCAGTCTCAGGGTTTCCTGAACGATACCATGTAATATTGGTATATTTGCGAGGCTCATGTGGCTTGGAGCATCCGTATCTATGCCTTCAAATCTGTTCTGAAGCTCTTTTCGAAGTTCAGCCTGGTACTTCACGTTCTCGGGCAGGGTGAGCAAATGTAGGGTCCATGCCAGTGCCGCAGATGTCGTCTCGGCTCCAGCTGTCAAGAAAGTCAAGATCGACTCTACTATATCTTCGTCTGTAAGATTCTTTTCCGCTGCAAGCCTTCGTAGTACATCGTCTGGTTCTGATTCATCGAGCTGATTCAAGCCTTTCGCATGCTCCAGAATTTGACTGCCAAAATTTCGAAGAGTCTGCGCTGCTCGGTTGACGGCCTTCATTTGTCGTGTGGGAAGCGACTGAAGGAGTCCTGGAGGCGTGAACAGGGAAGTTGCGTTGTACAGATCGGAATAACGATTGGGCGTAGCAGCTTTTTGCAGGATCTTCACTGCCGTACTATCCCACGCAGTTCCTAGTGCCTGGAATTTGTACGACAAAAGTCCCTCGCCTGCGCTGTCGAGAACGTATCTAAACAGTATAGGCCAAGGGTCATGGAATCCTCTATTCACACCTCGCTCCATGATCGTGTCCGTGAGGGTTTCCGCATTGTCCCAAGAGATCTTATGCATCTTCCGAACGAGTTGAATGGAGAAGAGGGGATGAATGGCTTTCTTGAACTTCGTGTATTCGGTGCCACTCGTGAAAACGACACTCTTCCCACCAAAGAGGGAGTAGAGTTTCGCAAGACCGGGTGACTTTTGGTAATCTTGGAATTTGTTTGCAAGACCGTCTCGGAGCGCGTCAGGGCTCATTGGCATGACAATGTCCCCAATTATCGGGTCGTAGATTCGAATTGCATCCTCGCCTTGGAATCTTGTGAACCATGACAGCGCTGTTTGGCCACGAGAGGGCTCCATCAAAGCGGCCAAGGCTTCATTGAAACACCAGAGTCTTCCACTCTGTAGATTTATGTTAAGCTCATGTGCAGAGTTACACGAGTTGTTTGACACTTACGGAGACTAGAGGGAACCCTTTCCCGAGCGGATTACGGAAGTAGGGGTATAAAATTAGTCGATCCACCGCAAAGGCCAGGACTCCATTGACAGTGGCCCAGAAAAGCAATGCGCGCAGGCTCTGCACTTGATGAACCCGAGGCAGCAGGAACTTGGCAATTGAAACAAAAATTAAGGCTGCCACGAAGAGCTGCACATATGGCGGCCTGTCTTTCGCTCGCAACATACTGATCAGTTGACATGGGATAAATTGTGTGAGGTGGAGCAGACCTCCAAGTAGATTGAGGGATGGGAGTTACAGAGGCGTATATAAACGCCAAAGTCAGAAGTCCTCGTTGAAATAGTAGCCTTCTGCCAGATCGTCAATCTCAGGGCAGCTCTATGGCAGCAGAGTCCATGAGGAGTGGTGACGTTGACACAGCTGCATCACAGTCCGAGTGTGGACATTTATTCAACAATCTGGAAGATGTTCTATTGTGATCGCCAAGCTCGAGTTGCACGACCTGCTCAGAATACTGTGAAGACCAGAGGGATGTCGACGAAAATGGGCAATGCAGCCTTTGTGTATTCAGCTCGAGACCACACGGTAGCTCCAGGCGCCTCCTCTTTCTGTGGGGACTGAGAGATTGATTTTGAAGAAACAGAGACATGGAAGTTGTTGCCAAGCAAACGTTCAGCTTGGCAGATCGGTTGGGAAACGGTAGGGCTGACCTGCAAAATATCAACGTAGTGTATACCTGATTCGATGTGCTGAGTGTCGATAAATACGACCAAAGTCGTGTGTGAGCCAATAGCTGACCTGGAGCCGGCTTAACTGGCACGCACAACCATGGTATTGCTCATCGGCTGCTGAATTGCCGCCCGCAAAGAAGCTTGGAGCGATAAGCATCCATGTTGCTTGATAGGGGTGTCAATGAGCATCCGCAAACAACGTGCGATCGGTATTGTCGATGCAGGGAACTCTCAGGGTAGCTATGGACATCGGCAGACTCCTGCCTTCGTCAGACTCCTGGCTCATTCGGGGTCACAGCATGTCAGAAGTGCCTAAAAGGTCAAGGGGTATCCTTTAGCCAGTACGTTTGGCGTGTGGATTCCTATCATTACGTTCAATGAGAAGTTCAAGACACGGGGAATATTGCCCTGCGTCAGCTGTGTCGAAGTCGCAAAAACGAGCTTCGTATTGATCTGAACCGCACACGTCCGCGTCAAGGCTCCAACCCGTGCAGTAGTACTTCCCCGAACAAGTTGTTAAGGACAATGACTCTCATCTTTGGCAGCTCTGTTGGGCGGTGAATTCCACTTCTCTGGATCTAATAGCCCTCGTCTCTTTCTCTCAAGCTGACCAAATACAGACCGCGAAAATCAGATCCAACTCCGTTATTTTGCCCAAAGGAGACATAACGCTATCGGGTCGCCGCAACCGTCTTCGAGACGCACAGTGTACATTGCGAACGAGGTGTTGTCTCGGAAGGTTTCGGTGCTCGTTCGGGCTCGACGGCGGCAAAATGGGTACGACGCAGTATAACTGACGTGTTGACGACAGTCAGATCATTGATTAGATGTGGTACTGTTCTCGTTGTCGTGACAGGGATTGGACGTGGCAGCAAGGCCATGCTACGACCTACTGGAGCTGTAGCCCTCATCAGGAGCCTTCCTCTTTGGTGACTGCGGCGAGACTGGAACTTGCGCTTCGAAACTTTCCACGCAGAGTCGATCACCAAATCGTGAAGAGCGTCCTCCTAGGATGATGGCACCTCTGGAGTAGTCACTCATTGTATCTACGAGCCGTCTTCGCTTACTTTTGTTCTCAGCTGCTCGGCCCTCCAGATTGGTGACTCCACCCCCGCAACGCCACATCAAGTCTTTCTGAGAACTCTCGATGCACTGGCATGGATCGGATGCGAAAGATCTCAATGGGTCGTTCCAATACACGCCATCGCACAGCTCGATGGACGAAACGGACACCATACCAATGCGTCTGGCAATGCGGTGGAGGAGGCCAACAGGTGCTGCAATGAGGTCATGGCCACATGGCAATGACTGTAGTGTCTTTTTGCAACCTGCTAGAGGCGCAATCAAATCGCCAAAACCGGAACCCAGGATGTTGATCGCGCCGCACTGTGTAGTGAACTGGAGCCATTGCGATGCCTGATTTGACAGCGAATGATAGCGAGGCATGCAGGGCTCTCTTGTGAGGATGTCAACGAAGCCGAAGCCTTCAAGTCTCCTGGACAGTGGGTTCGAGACCTCCCACTGCTTGGTCTCTCCAGCCCTGAGCTTGAAATGATGAGACTTCATTTCTTCGAAGGTACTCCAATGCTGCAAGACAAGGTCTTCGAACGTCCATGGCTTCTCTTTGTCATCGTAGATGATAAGCTCCCTGTTCTGCTTGTCGCGCAGGATATCCTTTGCATCAGTACTTGCGCCAGCATAAGTGAAGGCGTCCACGGGAGACTTTGGCAGTCCACGGCCAATCTCTGGGGCATCTGGATGTGTCATTGCCGCCCGGCACATGTGTAGCAGCGCTGTGGCACCGTCCAATAGCCAGCCACGACATTCAGCTGTGTCGTACATGAGTGCGGTCCATTTCGCAGTGATGTTGATGGTCTGCTCATAGGGCCCGCTCGCACATTGGAACATGGGCGTGTCCTTCTTGCCGGCTACAGCTTTGGTGCCCACAGACAACACCTTGGAAATGCTGATACTGACACCGTCTAGAGCAAATCCAGGTTTTATGGGCTTCCCACCAAAATCGACTTCGTCATAACGTGCATCTTTGCTGCCTGGAGAATCCTGTCAGTATGAGCCTCGAGATCTCAAGGGCGAACTTACCGGCAACCATCTTTGTCTCCCGACTCCACCCAACGTACTGCGGGCAATCAACCAGATCAGAGAAGTCAAGAGATCGCAAAGGCTCCCGGCCGTGGCTCGCTTCGTAGTGTGGCATCCAGTCGGAGAAGTTGCCGTACTCATCGCGATGAACAAGGTAATGCCAAACCACAGAGGCACCAACTTTTTGGAGTGGAACAAACATCGAGCACAAACCTTTCAGGAGAAGGACACTGTCAAACAGTACAGCTCTGCTTGCAGCACCTAGCATTGACATAAGACCGAGAGATAATTCCAATCCTGGTTCATTGTGTGTCCGGTGTGGAATTGGATATGAGCAATGGAACAGCTGCTGAACAAGTCGTGCCAGCATGTTTCTTCGAAAAGATTCGAAGATTGTGCCAGGGGCTCTGAGGCCCATGAAATCTCAAAGTTCCCGCCGAGTGAACTCGACACTCCTGGGCTGGAGAGTACAGAAGTCGGTGCAGCAGCTTCCTTAAGATCACTTGCGCGGCACGCAACAACGAGCCAGGAAAGCACTTCCCCGATCTCAAGTACGACATATGGATCTGCGATCACTCTGATGCACGTTGAGTCATTCGGCAAACGCTGGATGTGCAGCTCAAAATTTGGCTGTGCTGAACCAGTGCCCAGCGAGAGAGTTTCACTCTCGATATATTTGTCGAGATGCTTCAGAACAGCTGGGCCAATATCTGGCCAAGTCTGTGTCACATATTGTTCGCAGGTCGTAGCTTGCGCGCGTGTAGCGTTACCACTCACGCAGATGACTTGCGACAGCTGCGTACCAGATGGATATTGAGATTTCAAGAACGCCAGAGGACACCAATCGAGCGAGAATGAATAGTCGCGGCGTTCTTGTTCAAGCGAACGACAGATAGTTTGGCGGACTGAGGTGTACGTTTCTCCCGTCACCTCAAGCTGACAAAGCGCCTTGAGCCGGACCAGAAGCCACGAGAACTCTGCGCTACCAGCGAGAAATGCTCTTGCCTCTTGGATGTCCGGCTGCTTCATTTCATCCTCGTCGGCCAGGTTTTGAATGTTGGAGTGGTCAATATCATCGGGGTATCCTTGCAATCCTTCTTTTGACATCAGCAAGGCGATTCTCTCACGGAACCCCATAGCAAGACCAGGAGCACGATCGACAGGCTTCTCTGCATTCAGCTCTCTTGCTATCATGTTGCGACGATGACGCATGAAGATGGCGACTCGGTGGCCTATATCATTGCGATGGACCCTTCGTTGTAACACCGCTGCGCAGTCGTACAGCAGGCCTGCAATAGAGTGCGTCAAGTCATCAGGAACGACCTCTACGCCTATCTCGGCAAAAATCATGCTGGCCAGCTCTGAGGACAGTTTGACTTTCGCTGTGGCATCGAGGCCCAGGACACAGCCATCGGATTGCATGCTGTCTGCATACGACGCCTCAGCAGAGACCGCCTCATGAAGTTTCGGAGAGGTGCGGTCGGCCCATTCGTTGGTCGTCGGACGGGTGGACTGCTCGCAAGTGGAGTCAATGGCGCCATCGAAGATTGAGCTTTGTGCAGATGACATATCGCTGCCATTGGACATAGAGTACGAACCCTCTGCTTCATCAACTGGGCGATGTTGTCCTTCAACGACAAGGTTTCCGTCGCTTGAGGTACCGGCGTATCTTGCATCATGCGTTCGAGCATTGCCACTCATGAAGGTATTTTGCACATTCATTGCATTCGCAGATCCAATTGGGGCAAGTGCCGCAGTCTCAAGGGACTGCTGATCATTCCAAGCATCTTCCTGGGGTGCTGACAGCTTCCAGGCGTCCTGGTCGGAGATAAAAGTGGATCCGAGTGCTGGTGAGTCTTTGTGATGAGAAGACCTGATGTGTCGATCAAGATGGTCTTTTCTGAAAAAAGGTCTGCTGTGATACACACACCCAGGGTAAGGGCAGACTAGCTGCGAATCCCGAAGCCTATGGGTCTTTTCATGTCTCTTGAGGTCTTTCATATAGTAGAAGCCTGCATTGCAGATACTACAAAAGTGTCTGGGAAGTCTGTGGCATCTAGCATGATGGGAAAGTTCGACTCGTGTCGGGAATGACTTATTGCAGCTTTGTCCTGGAAAGCCCTCACAAATGAACAGGCCCACAGGAAGCTTCACGAGTTCTCCGAGATCTGGGCTTCTTGACTGATCGTGTGCTTCGGGTCTGAAGGTAGGTGGGGATGGATAGAAGTCAGGTGCTAAAGGGTCGTATGGCCTACGTGTGAGTAGACTCGTCTGCATTATCTGACCAGGCCAGACATTGTCCTGTCCCAGTTGAGCATACTCCAATTCGATGGCCTCTTCACCATATTCCAGTCCTCCTGGCTGTAATTCGACGCCAGCAATTGCTAGATCATCATCAGGCTTCGACTCTCCACGTGCTCCATCAGGCCTGTGGTCCTCCAGCAGACGAGGATCTATGTTATCCATGTTCATCCATGTGGATTCCATATTGAGAATGCAATTTGCCAAGGCAGTCGACGTTCAGAATGAGATAAACACGACAGATGAGACACGTACCGACTGTGATTTGAAAGAACAAGACATCAGGCCGTTGAGCAGTAAAGGCTGCGCACAGCCTCGTTCGACAAGGCTGAGCGGCTGACAACTCACGCGCACAAGCCGTGGCTGCTGGAACGAACGCCCACTGGAGCTTGGCAGAGGCCGCATCCAGTGGCTTGTATGCGACGTAATGCAGCCATGATTGGAGGACAATGTTGTCAGAGAATTTTCTCCTGCAGATGTTGTGTATCTAGCCGAATGTTATTTGTCGAACTTGCTAACACATTTGGAAAAGGGGACTGGCGATGCAATTCTGTACAAATCGAGAACTTGTTCGTCGAACGTCACTAAGATTCAAATTCGCAACGGCCTCTCAGGGTATGTTGCTACTTGCCCATTCAAGGACCAACTCTTTCCCCTCTATCGGCTCGTGCGAGATGGCCCACAAAGCCCCGACAAAAACAGTCCCTCGATCCACAGTCCCATAGCCACTTGACGCCGCCAAGTTGAATTCAATCTCTCTTTCGGGTACGCGCTTTCCCAGCATTCAATATCCAGTTTCAGTCTTCTCTTTGGGCCAAACGCAATGCTCAGCCATCGGTTATCAATGATGTCGTTATAGAGCATCACAATCGCTGCAAGCAATACTGTGGAGTGTTGTATAGAGCAGCCAGCAGGACTTCCCAAGGAGACGCGGATCGTCCGTAAGATGATCGTCTTGGGGTGGTCAGCAGTGTCAAAAAGTCGCAGATATCGTCCCAGAACTCAGAGCGGCCACTTGAGGTGGTTACTTGTGCTGATTCGTGCTGATCCGGGATCACATCAGGTGAGTTGCTCATGCAGAGCCTTGGGGTTCGATCCCGCCCCCGTCTCTTGCCCTCCTGGAGCTTGTCGTACGCCTTGAAGATACGGCGTGATGAATTCATGATTGTTCGAGAGATAGTGCTCTATAGTGCATTGGTGAGTAAGCTGTCTTGGAGTGCAAGATTTTGGTGAACTGGTAAAGTGCGGTCGGTGGGTGAGTTTGTTGTGTACGTAAAAGCGGGAGAGCAGCGAGGCTGTTGTTTATATTCCTGCGAAGACAGTAGGAAACCTGGTAGGTTTCGTGGTCGGCGTACATGGACGAATAGATATCGTTCGGTATGCGCACTTGGGACTGAAAATTTTCCCGGCCCCAAGTGGCCTCAAATTCATAAAGTCCAACATCTTCAGTATATCAGAATCTTGGCAGTCCGAGCATCCAGATCTAAGGACGCATGTTCAGATCGTCAGATGAACGCTCACGGCCTCGCAAGGACTCCACGATAGCGCATGTCGCCCTGCTCCAGCTTTGAGAAGGCTCGCGACACTCCGTCTACAGTCATATCGAAGACCTCCGTCCACGGCTTGATGCGCATGCGTTCTGCAAACTCCAGCATCTTAAGGTGATTCTCGCGTGAGGCCTCAGTTGATGCTATCAGACGGTGTCCGGGCAGCACGAACTGCATGTAAGGTACTATCAGAGGCTCCATTTGTATGGTCATCAACACAATCGTGGCTCGACGCGCCAACAATGGAAGCACAGATTCCAGCTTGGGTACAGCGTTCGAAGTGATGAGAAGTACGTTGATGTTGGCAGGCTGCGGGTCATGTCGACTGTGGGAGGCTTTAGCTGTATATGCTTCCGAGATCTTGGTAGCATCGCGGAACTCTTCTGCACCGAGTGCAAAAGCATCTTGTCGCTTGCGATCACCACTGGAGATGGCCGTCACAGCACAACCCATGGCGTTTGCGAACAAAATAGCACAATGGCCCAGGCCGCCGATGCCCACCACACCGACCCTGTCATTCGACTTAGTCTCAGCTGCACCAAGAGCCTCGTAAACTGAGGCGCCGGCGCACATCAATGGAGCCGCATCCACAGAAGATATGCTGCTTGGCAGCAAGTATACGAAATCGGAGTCGATGATGCGGTAATCGCTGAAGGCTCCTTGATCCAGGTCCGAAAAGGCGAAACCACGAGCCTCGGAGCAATACTGCCTGTAGCCAGTGACGCATGTGGAACAGTGCCCGCAAGAAGTGTGTAGCCAGCCCCAGCCAACGCGGTCACCCGGCTTCAGATGTTTGACCGCAGGGCCGACTTCGACAATTCCGCCTACACCCTCATGACCGAGTCCGCATTCATTATCCTTGGCATGTACGTCGGTGAAGCAGATACCTGAGTGCGTGGTTTTGATGAGTACGTCGTTGTGACTCAGACTCTTGGTGACAGTCTTCTCCGAAAAGGCCTTGGAAGAAGTGTCGAAATAGAACGTGGTAAGCTTGTGCAGATTGTTAGCCATCGTGCTTGTTGTTAGCTCGTGTACGTAAGGCAGGGCATGTGGAAGAGGAGTTCCTGCAGTGAAAGCTCAATGACATGAAGCTGAGTTCGATGACGTGCAATTCGCTGTTGGCTCGGCTTGAATGAGCCCCCAGATCGCGCAGCGGACAGGGCAACGAAGGCACCACCCTCAAGCTCGCTTGTTCAGACCAAGCATATCGACGAATGCCATCAGTGTGGTATAGCTGCGTGTACGTGCCGGACAGAGCGACGCGAGGTTGAAAGGGCTTGAAACGACTCCAGCAGGGACGAATGCTCCGGAACAAGCCTGCCTGCGTACCGAACGCAACAGAAGCAACAGTGCCATCTTACAGAGCTGTAACTACAATCGAGTTGCCCGGGCTAAGAAAGAAGTGGACTGGAGTGTGCTGTGTCGTGGCGGGTCGTGCTTCTCATTTTCGAAAGTCGGGATGATGTTCGCTGATTGGCTGTAGAAGCGAGCCAAGACCACACGCCCACTAGCGCGGTCAATTCGTCCTGCCGCGAACATTTCTGCTCTCGTGATTGCTTCCACTCTCCGCTCAGCGACGACACAACCACCCTTCGCCAAACGACAAAATGGGTAGAGGACCAAAGAAGCACCAGAAGCGTCTGTCAGCGCCATCGCACTGGCTGCTCGACAAGCTCAGCGGTAGCTATGCGCCAAAGGCCTCGCCAGGTCCGCACAAGCTGCGCGACTGCATGCCTTTGATCGTCTTCATTCGCAACCGGTACGATATCTGCTGGGGGAGAGGGAGGTGGAGTGAAGGCGGCGGCATACTGACAGCATTCTTCGCACAGTCTGAAGTACGCCCTCAATGGCCGCGAGACCAAGGCCATCGTCATGCAGCGCCTGATCAAGGTCGATGGCAAGGTCCGAACCGATCCTACCTACCCAGCCGGCTTCATGGACGTGATCTCCATCGAGAAGACCGGCGAGAACTTCCGCCTCGTCTACGACACCAAGGGTCGCTTCACCGTGCACCGCATCACTGATGAGGAGGCTTCTTACAAATTGGGCAAGGTCAAGAGAGTACAACTGGGCAAGGGCGGCATCCCATTCTTGGTTACGCACGACGCGCGCACGTAAGTCTCGACCTTACGGCTCGATCGTCATTCAGTCGTTCCAAAGCTTTGGTAGATCCACCCCGATGCTGACGGGATAAATAGTATCCGCTACCCAGACCCGGCCATCCGAGTCAACGACACCGTCAAGATCAACCTCGAGACTGGTGAGTACCTACTTGACAAGGGGGTTCGCAAACTTGCACAAATTCTAACACATGCCACAGGCAAGATCGACGACTTCATCCGCTTCGACACTGGTGTGATCGCCATGGCCACTGGTGGTCGTAACATGGGTCGTGTTGGTGTCATCACCCACCGTGAACGCCACGACGGAGGCTTCAACATCGTGCACATCAAGGACGCCATCGACAACGAGTTCGCCACCCGTGAATCCAACGTCTTCGTCATCGGTCGTGAGAAGCCTTGGATCTCCCTGCCAAAGGGCAAGGGTGTCAAGCTCACCATCGCTGAGGAGCGTGACCGCAGACGCGCCTACGCTCTTGCTGGCCACTAAATGCATTCTCATTGTGGGGATAAGCAGCGGAGTTGGGGTTGCGCGGGTTTTTAGATCAGGTTCAAAGAGTCCAAAATGAAGAGACCAGACCTGCTATGGATGGGTATGAAATGAAGTGGAAGTCCCGCTTCCGGCGCTCCAAGTCATGGCGTCGCTACGTCTGTAGCATGTACGAATCAAAAAGACAACGTCCCAGCTTCGATTCAGACTTTTCAGTAGTTCATCGCCTTCTAACCACGTGCCTGGTGCGACGAACCGCAGGTGTTGCGAGCGGACTAATACTGCAACGTCGCTTACAGTATACAAACAGGACAATGATCAGCGCAGCACTAATTGAGTGAAGGCATAGCTTTGCATAGCTTCGGGCTTGGCAACAGCGACACTGTGCTGCGCTCGCGCGTGTTTTCGGGTCGTTTTTTCTGCCACAAGCAGCTGAACAAAGATGTCGTGCATCGCTACAACATGCCAAGCAGAATGGCTCGAAGCATGTCCAATTGATACGAGCGAAAGCTGAAGCTATGGAGCGAGGCGAATGACCTGTATAAAGTCATCTGCGTTATCTGATCGATCTTCCACAATCTCACAGCGCTTCCATTGCTGCGTATCTCCTCTCACAATCAGCGGCGTCATGCATCTCCTCAGCTCCCTCATCAGCACGACATCGCTTCTTTCCTTCCTGACCAATGCCATTGCAACACCAATCAACTCCACCGAAACCTCACACGAAGTGCTCGAACGCCAAAACACGCACCTACGTCAACAACGGCGAACGTTCCGTAGAGGCGAACAAACCGTGCGCTCGGCACCAGGCAATATATTTCTCCAGTTTGAGCAGCGTCGTTTCGGTGGAACAATTGATTATCGTTTCGAGAACGATTGCTTGGTGAGAATGTAAGTTTCGTCAGTGGATCCAAAAGTCTCATCCTCGAATAAAGCAAAAGAGATTCTGACACTTTTGTTGCGCCAAGTTACCACAATGACTATCTCATGGAGACCCTCGGCGATGAGCATGATCCCAGCGTCCAATGCACTGAGCCAGGCTCTTACGGGGAACTGAGCTTCACAGCTCAAGGCTTCTATGAAATCGTCGTGTATAAGCCTGGTCAGCCGCCGCGAAGGACCTGGTCTCCTCAGTGGGATGTTGGGGGTGGAAGGCCAGATGCTGGAGAATTGGAGTATTACGATTGGAATCCTTTCGTGATCTTGTGGGGAGGTGAGGGAGAAAATCGGTATCATATGTGGAATCAGATGGAGCGCCACCAGGTGATTTTCCACCGGATCAGCCAGAGCCATGTAATCCTTGGACGGGGTGTCAGGGAGACGTGGGATGTGTCGGTATTGTACTGTGGGGGCATCCGATGTCGTTGAGGGCTTGGCTTCACATAGTACCTTTAGTCCTCTCTTGTAGGCTTGCCGAACAAAGTGCGGTGAAAGCTGTATAGCTAGTCCACCATCTCGCGCGTCCACAGGCAAGCCGGACACTCCCAGGCATGGTCGGGGACGCCGTCAAGAAACCCGGCCTGCCCTGGAAATTGTCGTGGCCAAAGTCTCACGTGAAGGTATGCCACTAGTTCAAAAGAAATCTTGGCGATGCGGTTCAGATCTTTCTTGCCAAAGCGAGGCTTGGTGCACCGGGTCTTTATCATTCGTAGCTTGAACTCGATCCTGTCATATTAGTTAGTGGGTCGATGTGTAGTGCGTAGAGAGGATCGTAGAGCTTCGTCAAGAGACGTTTTAAATGAGACCGAGTAGTTCGGCCCATCGATCGGATAAACTCAGGCCTACGAGCAGGAGCCATATCTCCGCCTGAGGTGAATATAAACCAAGAAACCACAAGCAGAAAGATCCCACCTACCATCTCCTGGTGTATTCATTGATTATCTGCGGATCATAAACTCCCTGCTTGTCATAATCGTCGTCATAAGTTGGGGTGTACTCGAACGAGAGGCGCTCCTCGGTTTCCGGTTTGACCTCTATCTTCAGCACAAATTGCTGAAAGTAGAAGACCATGTATCGAAGCTGACCGGCCGATGATGTCGGCATGCTATCCAGAAATTCCCGCCACAGGGGCACGCGGTCTTCCGGGTGGGTGTTGCGCAAATTCAGCATGAAGGTCCCATCACGGTAGCAGCGTGCCAGATAACCGGGCCGGACGTGTGGGCATGCTCGGAGGAGTGTCAGTCCTTCTATCTGCTGAACATCGATATAGTATCCTGGGCATGCTCGTCGGTATATCATGTGCCGGACCTCTTCCGGAAGGTCCCAAAAGCAGGTTGGAGTTGTCTGCTCCTGTCGTCCGTTCAACGTCGGCGGTATCCCATCGGACTCCAAAGTCATTGCGAGTGGTCCTTCCGCCCACGACATCGATTGGACCTTCTGTGCAAGGGCTTCGACTTGGTGTGCGGACTCCATCCTGGTGGTCTCTCTGCCAATTCGGGGGCGAGTGAAAGTGGGACGGGGTATCAGTTGGCCGGGAGCCGACTTTTGAGCTCAGAAAATTTACAATTCGCTGAGTACCGGACAGCTGTTGTGTGCCTGAGCCACTGCACAGATTCAGGCTTTCGAAGCCGGAACTGAGGCAACGACTGAGGTAGCGGCAAGAGTGGCCATCCTGTGTATATGGTTGCCGTCGACAGTATTAGAAGGTACCACTCGCACGCTGCGACTGCAGCAAGTCCCTCTCGTGACTGTTCATTACTTGTATCGTGGTCTCCGCGCGTCTCTGTCTACACGCGTGTCATATTCTTTCGCCATGACTAGCTTCGCCCCTGCGGCCCCCAACCGGGAGCGCAAAGGAGCGAAAGCTACTCCCAAAGACGAGCTCGGTGAGTGATCCCCAACTGCATTGAATACACATCCCTCCGTTCCGTGGAACAAGAGATATGCCGCTCGAGGAAGAAACGGTCCAGACGAGATGGAAGATGACATGCCGGAGTCAATGGCATGACACACGGCACTCTGGCTCTTGCAGGCATCGCTGTGCCGTCGGAGGGGAAACTGTCCAGACGAGGTGGACGACGTCGTGCCAGAGACAGAGGCATCTGGCCCCGTCACTCCGTTTCTTGAATCACATCGGTGCCACCGGAGAGGAAGATGGGTCAGTCGAGGTGAAGGACAGATTGCCGCAGACAAAGCATCGTCATGCCAAGACTGGAGCTTGCGTTGGCAGCGGCGGACATGCGACTCTCACATGCAGCACGGCGACAGGGAATCTGCGGATGCCTAACCCACTGACGACGCTGCTCTAAAACACGCTCTGCTCCACTCTTCCACCCTCGCCCAACCTGGCTTCCGCGCCCTTCACGGTCTACTCGTCCTCGAGACCGCAAAAGCACCCGGACGCCCGCCCCGCCGCCGCGAACATGTATTCGCAAGCGTCTCGCAATGTAGACCTTACTAAGACCGAGACAGAGCTCACCACCCACATCCGCAAAGCCACGTCGATCGAGGAGACAGCCCCCAAGCGCAAGCACGTGCGCGCCTGCATTGTGTACACCTGGGACCACAAGAACTCGCAGTCCTTCTGGAATGGCATCAAGGTGCAGCCTATTCAGGCCGATGAGATCCAGACCTTCAAGGCGCTGTATACAGTGCACAAGGTGCTGCAAGAGGGACACCCGGTCGCGCTGAAGGAAGCTCAGCAACATGTCGGATGGCTCGAAGGCCTCTCCCGGGGCATGGGCGGAGACGGCCTACGAGGATATGCGCCGCTTATACAAGAATACATCTTCTTCTTGGTGTCCAAGTTGAAGTTCCACAGGGATCACCCGGAGTTTAATGGGCTGTTCGAGTATGAGGAGTACATTTCACTCAAGTCGATCAATGATCCAAATGAAGGTGAGTGTGACCTACATCTTGCCTTTGCATACAGAATACTGACGGACTCTAAGGCTACGAGACGATCTCCGAGCTCATGACCCTGCAGGATCAGATCGATAGCTTCCAGAAGCTGATCTTCGCTCACTTTCGCGGTGGTAGCAACAACGAATGCAGGATAGCAGCGTTGGTCCCGCTCGTGCAGGAGAGTTATGGCATCTACAAATTCATTACAAGCATGCTGCGAGCAATGCACACCGCTCTGGGAGGTACGTCCAAAGCGTCCCAGAGAGAGAATGCGCGTCCTCGCATATAACACCCCTGCCGGCTCTGCATACCAAGATCGAGCACAGCTAACAGCAATCCTAGACGATGAGGCTTTGAGCCCGCTCCGTGGGAGGTACGATGCCCAGCACTACCGGCTGGTTCGCTTCTACTATGAATGCTCGAACCTTCGTTATTTGACATCCCTCATCACCATTCCAAAGCTTCCGCAGGACCCTCCGAACACGCTGTCCGAAGACGAGAACGCGCCCGCACTGCCAATGCGACCAAGGAACGAGCCTGCGACGAAGCCGAAGACCCCTCCACCGACAACAACCGATCCTGAGCCAATTAGTGAATTCTGGAAGAACGAACAGGCACGGCAGCAAGAAGAGTTCGAGGCGGAGCAGCGACGATTGCAGGCACAGTGGGACGAGTCACAACGTCAACAGCAATTAGCAGCACAGCAGGCACAACGCGACTTTGATGAGCAGCAACGTCTACAAGCGGAGCAACAAAGATTGGCCCTCGAGAACCTGCAGCGCGAGCAGTACAATCAGCAAACCCAAGGTCGCATGGCCGAGCTTGAGCAGGAAAATCTGAGGGCACGTGCACAGTATGAGCGTGACCAACTGATGCTGGAGCAGTATGATAGGAGAATGAAGGCATTGGAGCAAGAGCTGGCTCAATTGAACGCGAACTTCCAACAGCAGAATCAGAGCAAGGATGACCAAATCCGAGCGCTTCAAGAGCAGGTCAACACATGGAGGACTAAGTACGAGGCACTGGCTAAGCTGTACTCTCAGCTACGGCATGAACACCTTGAACTGCTTAAGAAGTTTAAGGGAGTGCAGCTCAAGGCTTCATCAGCTCAAGAGGCTATTGATCAGAGAGAAAAGCTTCAGCGTGAGCTCAAGACGAAGAACCTCGAGTTGGCGGACATGATTCGTGAGCGTGACCGAGCACTGCACGACAAGGACAGGACCACAGGTGGACATCGTGAAGAGCTGGAGAAGCTCAAGCGCGAGTTGCGTATGGCACTGGATCGAGCCGAGAATGCAGATCGCGCCAAGGGCAGCGAGCTTTCTGCAATGCTGTCCCGGCACAATCGAGAAATCGCTGACCTTGAGGAAGCCCTTCGCAACAAGACAAGAGCTCTGGACGAGATGCAAATGAAGCTAGGTGAAGGCAGCTCTGACCTGGAACGTCAGCTTCGCGACAAGGAAGAAGAGCTGGAGATCTACAAGTCTGGCATGGATCAGACATTGCTCGAGCTCAACGAATTACGCAACGGCAATGGTACGACTGACAATGCCATGGACGAACAGATTGACATCATGCTCCTTGAGAACATCAAGAAGATCAACGAGCTTATCGACTCGGTACTCCAGTCCGCTGTGCAACGTGTCGACGATGCGCTCTACGAGTTGGACAGCTCCATGATCGCTGGTAACCAGAACGCCAGCGGTCCTTTCGTGCTGTCAACAATCGAGAATGCACAAACCTACGCGATCGAGTTCAGCACCTCTTTCAACAACTTTATTGCCGACGGCCCGTCTGGCAGCGAACACGCGGAGGTCATCAAGAACGCGAACAAGCTTGCAAACGCCATCGCTGACGTGCTATCCAACACCAAGGGGCTGACTCGTTTCGCGAGCGACGAAAAGAAGAGTGATCAGCTCATGAACGGCGCAAGGAACTCAGCCAACAAGACCATTGCCTTCCTGCGAGGTATCATGTCATACCGCTTGGACGGGCTGGACGATCTGCAGAAGACGGATGTGGTCATCAACAAGAACAACGATGTGCAGCTTGCGCTTCGGCAGTTGAGCAAGGTTGCAGATGCCTTCGCGCCAAAGTCAAACATCACCGGCCAAGGCGACATTGGCGAGCTTGTCGACAACGAGATGACAAAGGCTGCTCAAGCCATCGACGCTGCTGCCGAGCGCCTTGGAAAATTGATGAACAAGTCTCGCGACGGCTACTCTACCTACGAGCTAAAGATTCACGACGCCATTCTAGCCGCAGCTGTCGCCGTCACCAATGCCATTGCCCAACTCATCAAAGCCGCTACTGCCTCGCAACAAGAGATCGTCAATCAAGGTCGTGGATCAAGCATGACCAAGTCGCAATATTACAAGAAGAACAATCGCTGGACAGAGGGCCTGATTTCTGCTGCCAAGGCTGTCGCATCATCCACCAATATGCTCATCGAGACTGCGGATGGAGTCATCACCGGCCGAAACAGCCCCGAGCAGCTTATTGTTGCGTCCAACGATGTCGCTGCTTCAACGGCGCAGCTTGTGGCATCATCACGTGTCAAGGCATCGTTCATGTCAAAGACTCAGGAACGTCTCGAAGAGTGCAGCAAAGCAGTCACCAGCGCCTGCCGAAGTCTCGTCAAGCAAGTTCAGGCGATCATCGAAAGTAACAATGGCGGTGATGATCTGGAGGATTACAGCAAGCTCAGCGGGCACGACTTCAAGAAGCGACACATGGAACAACAGGTAAGTCACTTCATCAATTGTGGACAGATTACAACCTCTAATGTTACTGGCAGGTTGAAATCCTCAAGCTTGAGAACGAGTTGTCTGCAGCAAGACATCGACTTGGCGAGATGCGGAAACTGGCTTATCAAGAGGACGAGGAAGACTAAGCCATGTCATCGTCATTCGTTGACCGGACCTTCTTGTAAATTGGCTTCTCTGTCATTATATATTGCGTATACCCTTGGAGCGAGAACGCTCGCTGTTGGCAGGTCCCCCTCTCTCAGCTGAGCTTTGGCGCTGATGACCGTGGGTTGCTACACCTTCTCAATTGGCCACATAACATCAAACGACAGAATCTGCGGGGCGCTGTGTGAGCGAAGGTCAATAGGCACCGATACTGAGTTGCGCTGGTACCTGCTCCATTCTTTTCTGTTGGAGTCTGATTTGAGGCGAGTCCCAATAAGCGAAGATGTTTCCAGCAGATTCAAGGAAGTTAGGAGAGACATGCAGTAGCGACGGCGAGGTTTGTTCCTCTCGTCATTCGACCTGCCCACCCTCCGTGCACTGCAACTTGACATTGAGAGACCGACTCACAGAACAACACATTGATACCAGACGACAGGTATCCCAATCTTCGCGCAGCGACCCCGGGCATATAATGCGCATTTCCGAAGGTTACATAGCTACGCGCTGTAAACAAGTGCGGCCAGGCCTGCGCCGGCCTCAGCCCGTGGCATCAGTCACCACAGATCCTGGCTACGACGACGCTGAGTATCTCGTGACTCGGCACGGGCGCTACAAACGCCTTTCTCGGCCGATGAACTACTTGACGATACAGCCGAGCGCGCACGTCGACAATGAGGCTTCTTCAGAGCGACTGGCCGTCGTCACTCAGGTCTTCGAGACGTTTGAGTTAGTTGAGGACATCCTATTCCATCTCAGTCGCAAAGATCTAAACACCTGCAAACGCGTCAGCTCCTACATCGGTAGCGTCATCGAGCGCTCATACGCACTCCGTGCCCATCATTATGGCCCGTTTCCAGCACACCATACCATGACCTGGTCAAAGGAGGGCGCTGGACCCGTGAAACGCGTGGCAGGACCCATATCGCTGCGAGCCGCTTCGTTTCGCTTCAATTACTATGGCTACAAACAGCCAAGCACGGTCGTCTCAGTTGCGTTGAACGACGTAATCTTCGATCTCGGCAGCCACAAGAAATTACATCGCGACTATGCCAGAAGCTTCTTCCCCAATGCGAATATGACTGACGACGAAGCTTTGTCTTTGGTAATTCACCAACGAATGCAGTATCCCAGGAAGGAGTTCACCGTTGCGATAGACGATGGAATACATGGTGCATTAGACATGGCCTTTACAGACCCACCTGTCTCACACCTCGAGGTACTTCTCTGTGATCCGGACAGCGTTTGTGGAGACGACACTCACCCAGTCGATTATCACTGGACTCGTCACGAGAATTGCCGCAGAGTCATTGTACGCTGTAGAAAGGGGATTCGCGTCCGACATGTTGTTGCAGCCGTTCTGGAAGAGCTTGACGAGAAGTGGGTTAAGCAATTGTGGCAGCCAGGGGCTAAGTACACTGTGCTAGACAAGAAGACTATCACCGTGAGCAAAGAGATGATGGACTTTGTCAAGGAAAAGAGCAACGTGGACCATCCTGGTCAGCGATTGAGGCGACGTAATTACGAGGCAACATACGGCGATATGGCGCACATGCCTGAGAGCGACTGAAATTTGAACGGCATCTCGAGATCGTATCACTCGAACTGCAGCCAGTCGCATACGTTGGAAGACACAAAATTCACGGCTTTCAGCCTTGTACAACAACAGGAGGTTCTCCATCTTGAGCTCTCCTCGGCCGACGGCCACGTCAAGAGCTTGGACATAGCACATCCTCCTCTTGGCCCAGAGGGTACAGATGCGCCATTCGCAACAAAGCCCAGGTCTTGGCTCCTGTTACTTTGTGTAGGATCATGTGCATTGCATGACTCGAGCTCAGCTCCCATCAAGCTGTCAAAGACCTAGATTCTCTTCCTGCATGCTTTCTGCACACAGCCACCACACCGTTTTCCTGTCTCTCTTGCTGTCGCTCCCCTCGAGGCGAGGCGAGGCGAAAAAACGCGTTCGTACTCAAAAGTCAAGGATTCATGCACAATACGAAGTGGAGTTCTCTCAAGCAATGTAGGGCTTTGTGCTTGGCGATTCGTATTCTCCACATACGTATTTTCGGAGCCGGAGTGTCGCCTACGGAGACTTGTTCCATGAAGACGGAAAGCTTTTCGGGACGGTTCGGTGCGGGTTGGAGCTGAACAAAGGATAATGAGTACGACAGTGGAAAAATCGACGATTTTCTTCGGCCGACAAGATCGGGTACGTCGGATACATCGGTCAGCTTTCGTCTTCCTCATTCCCTCTCCGTTCTTTCTTATGTTTGTGACAGTTGGATCCTTGTGGGCGACTGGCGGTAGCATATGTCTTTGTAGCATAATCAAACTGTCCCGACACACAGTTCTGTAAGGTATCGATCGCATTGATTGATACACTTCAGCTTCCTTAAGCAAAGGCGTGTAACATCACCCAATGTCACATCAAAATACATGTACAAGCTATGCAGTTAACATTCCAACATTTCCCCAGTCATCTCATCATGCTGCACGCAGGCGAGAGAGCTGCCACATGCCGTGTACAAAGGAAGATCTCGCACGACGGTCAGACGTTCTCGTCTCTCCGACAGCAATACAGCCTAGCCGCAGGATCACCTTTGCAGAAGTACAACGGTACCAAAAGAATTCTAGGCAGCAAAGTCAGCAAGCAGACCTGCTAAGTCATCAGCTTTCGCAACGTACGACAGGATTCGGCTCACAGATGAGGGCGGCGCGGTGCACGCAGTGCAGCTCGCAGACCAATCACGTCAAAGAGAAAGGCTAGCGAGAATGTGGCTTACAGGGGAGTATCATCTTGACGCGAATCTCTTTCCCTGCACCAAGCAGTGCATACATGGGTCTGTACATACATCGGTCTTCTGCCGAGCTTGCAGCTTGCATATCACACTTCTCCACTGCTCATTCAGGGTTATGTAGGTTGGACACACGTCTTTCCCATTTCTTCTGCGGAACAAAGCTCTGCGGTGTTGGTTTCTTGATCGCTTGGCCAATGGGGTTGAAGTCCTGTGCTTTCGGGCTGGTGCTGCCGGTGGTCAAGGTTACATTTTAACAACGTGGCTTGCATGCAGCCCTATGAACCTGGGTGGGAGCTGCAAGCCACATTGTTTCACGGGCAGTGTAGCTTTGCTGTTGACGTTTGGAGGAGTGAGGGACATGAGATGTGTTGTCCTCTATGGAAGATGGAAGAGGGGTGAATATGTGCAGAGAAGACTGTGAGAAGGACTTGGTGGTATGCATTGACAATGTGTTTGGCAAGTCAAAAAGTGAAGGTCTGGCAGAGGAGGTCAGAAGGAACCGGTGAGGGGATTTTGAGCTCGTAGCTCGCCATGATCGCCGCCATTTGCTGAAGCTTTGGACGATGGGCCGTCGGGCATCTAGAGTCCTTTTAATCCTGCCGCCTGCGTTGCAGCATGTGCATGATTATCCGATTTCTTCCATTTGGTCAAAAGGAATTTCCCGAGAAGCGAACTTTAGACTCCGTGTTGAGGGGTGCTATTGTATATCGCCATGCGTGCTCAAAGCCGAAGCACTGTGTCGGTTTGGAGATCACTCCTTGAATGGTTCTTCTCGCTATTGTGGACATGACGGATCAACATTGTAGCAAACGAGAAGGCACTTGCTTGCTGGCTGACTTTCATTCGTACAGTTCTGTTCTGAAACTGCCTGTCTATGGGTCCGTAGATCCGTCATTAGTATTTGCCTACATGGAGGCCATGATCAGTTCGTACTCCTTGCTGACTTCCACTCGGCTGGCAATCTCCACAGTGCTCCTCCACTTTCTTCATGTTGGTCGCTGGGCCATCGTACTTCGACTCTGCCCTGCAGCACAACGACGATGACAGTTCATGCAAGCGATCATTTGCGATCGTTCGCTCCACCTCTCCCAACCACCTCGATTACTTTGCGTACCTCATCCTCGTCAAACATGGGGCCTGTTCCCTCACATCGTGCCATATTCTTCAAGCGCTCGCACACCTCGCCAATATCCACTGACCCTAATCGATACAGCGGATGTGACTGTAGTAAATCCCACGTCGCGCTAGCTGAGAGCAAATTTGTCTCACTCGAGGGTGTATCTTGAGCGCTTGGGGACGATGACTCTGTAGACAAGAGCCCATTTGCAAGTCGTGTGGCATTGATGCGGAGATCATCAGATGAACGTGATGCTTTGGATGAACGCGAAGACGACAGCAAGCTGGGGTCATCCACAAAGCCAGGTGGGTGATGCCGGGTAGGTGAATGCGATGCCGTCGCTCTGAGGATCTCGTTCTCGGTCTGCACGCGTTGTAAGAGCAACTTTAGACGCTCGTTATCTGACTGCAACGATGAAGTTGTGCTGGTGAGGAGGTTTAGCTTGGCCTCCAGATCTCGCACGTGTCTTTCCTTGCGTTCTCGAAACGCACGTTGTCTATGAAGAATGAGATCAGCTTTGTGGCTAAAACAGGATTGATAACCTGTGATGTCTTACGCTGCCCTATTTTGTGCTTTTCTTCGTGACTGCGCAGGCGTCAGGTTCTCCTTCTCTTCACTGCTATTCCTCCGGCTTCGATCTCGATCCAGCTCTATGGCTATTGCGCTGTCCATAGATCCACTCGGAAACGTGGACATTCTTTGTGGTGGTGAGACGGATCCAGTGTGTGGTAGATGCGGCGCCATGGCAGAAGTCATCGAGCTGTCAAAGTCATCAAAGTCGTATGCACCGAGAGCAACGGCGCTGGCATCTAAGGCATCGTAACTCTGAACGGACCCGCGGTCAGCCAGAACTCTCGTTACCAACGATCCAATTACTCACAGTCGCCGCTGCAAGCCCATCACTCGACATGATACCGCTATCTGCGCCGAATCCCATGTATTGATATTGTTGCGGTCCATGTGAATAGAAATTGTATTCCATGGTCTCCATTATAAGTTGAAGTGAGTCGCAGAGTCTTGTATGCCTACAATCTTGTTCTGTTCGACCCAATAGACTAGGGCTGGGGTTTCGACACCAAAATATAATTCTGATGACAAGAGTGAGATCGGCAGTAAAGAGCTGGGCCAGATAGCAATATACGAGCGCAGGTGGGAAGTGGCTACGAGGTGATGCACGTGGTATGATGCTCGGCACAAAGAATAAAGGACCCGAGTCAGAGAAGCGACTAGCCATAAGTGTCCATATGCACATGCTGCAGATCACGAGGAGCTAGAGCAACCACAGGGACGGGCGGGTCTGACGGAGCCACATTATTGCTGCTGCATGGCACACTTCGTACCCTCGATCCTTCGGTTTGCGGAGTACGGAAAAGGTATAGCGTTTGAACGTGCGATTGCGTACAAACAAGCCAAGCCTTGGGGCAACGGTGGACGGTATCGTTGATGGACAAGCCAGCAAAGGCGAATTGGTGGTCGGCATGCCACACAAGCTTGGGCGACGAGCCGTCGGGGCCGATTTCGCATACTCCAGCGACCTGTCTCGCAACTAGCGAGTTCTCCGATGTCGTATCGTGGCGTTCTAGCCTTATCGCATGCGATCCGACGTCAGCTTGATCCATTGCGGGAAGTGCGGAATGGAATGTTCTGTGGCACAGCTCCCCGTGAAGCAGCGAACCAAGTTCACATCAGTTGCTGACTGTTCTCAAAGTAGCATCGAAGCTCGCTCTGGTTTACTTCTATGGCGAGCTCAGTGACGACGTCCGGAAGGCCTTCGTGCACGGGTCGTCGGTGCTTCAGCTCGCTGTATGGTGCCGCGACTCCGTGGGAAGCAATCCCTGTAGCTGGATCCTGACCACTTCACCTTTTCAGACAGTCCGCTCTGCTTGTCGTTGAGGCCGTGCGACATCGCCGCGAGGACCGCTTCGCGAAGTGGAGGGATCCCAATGACTTATAACGTGGAAGTACGTGAGTGGAGTAAGCAGTGGCCAGAAAGTGCGGTAAAAGAGCCATGGACGTGCTGTCAGCCAGCTGCATGCAGAGTCTAGGATACTGGCATGGCTAGGCGAACGTTCCAGAAAGAAGGAAGCTCGAAACGGTACTGCAAGCGCGAATCAATCGGGAAGGCACAAGACTGCGCGAGGCACTCTCGTCCCACAGATGGTGTATCGCCGTAGGGCTGGTCAATCATCGCGAAGTTGAAGATGACGGTCAGTGATAAGGTTTTGTGCCAAGGACACCGAGAGCTTGTGGTTGGCGCTACTCCTTGAGAGGTTGTATTGCAAAGTGCTTGAGTCCTCGATGCACGTTTGAGTGCGTCGAGATTGTAGCTCGTCAATTGAAGCCCTCAGCCGCACTGAATGTTCCATGCAAATGACAATGTGCAATGTCTACCAGACCATCGCAGCAAGCGAGTTCGCATGCAGTGTAAGCGACGCGTCTCTGGCAAGGTTTCAGCCAGCTCTGTTGCATCACTTTCGAGATTTTTAGGTGAAAAGCGCCGTTGATCCAGTGTGTCCTTGGTAGAACCCAATGAAGCATACAGTGGACATGTGCCGTCGCTTGTCAATACGCACATGACAGACCACTCAGAGCTCGCTGCATCAAGTGGGAAGGTGGTTTCCTGTTCGTGCCGATGAATGAATGCGCTGACCGTCGGTGGGAAGAGCGTTGCTATTGTTACACTCCTCGGGTGGTATAGGGTACTTGCAAACACGCTATGCTCGGCCCGGGCATGGTGAGGGTGTCTTTGCGCTTCGGTCGGTTGAAGAGTCGGTGAGGCGGGGAACTGTAATGCAGCATATGCACGTGGCATGCTTGACCACTCGCTGACAAGGAGGCAGTGAAGTCGCAGACAGCTGAGAGCCCCACGTCGCGCATGCAGGTGGTAGGGCAGCTGCAGCCCTGCATTTGTTGCAACACTGTTGGAAGACTGCAATGTGAGCAAGATGCATTAGTGTCAGCAGTTTGAATGCCACAAGCCCGAGGATCTGGCCGAACCACGTTGCGTAGTACTTTTGAGGTTGGAACCTGTGAGCTGCGCCAGGCGACATAGGCGTCGGAGCTTGCTTAGCCAAGCAAGTGTGCTTCTTCGAAGCAGTTTGCAAAGCTCCTTGCATTTGGATCCGCAGGCACATTGAGGCATGTTTCGGCAAGGTACCAATGGGCATTTAGCGGCCAGCTCTGGCATCAACGGCTTCCCTCAATCCCGTCAGGCCGACCCAAACAGCCTCTTCCGTCCTGATTGTTCTCGAGCCTTGATTTGGCACCAGGTTGATCCACGAATCAAACACCTCTTCAGCCTGACGTACGCCAGCCGATTGCAATTCGTGGTCGGCTTTGAGCGCCGCTTCCAGACCGGAGACACCGCCGAAGACCACGATAAGGTGTTTCCACGTCGGCTCCACATAAGCAGGCGATTGCTTGTCAAGAATAGACTTGAGTGGCTTGCCTCGCTCGCTAGTTCCAATGCTTAGATCGTAACCTCCATCAAACGGACATTCGGTGAAGATGGCACTCAGAGAAGAAGCTAGTCGGACACTGTAGCCCCAGTAATACCCTGCTTCTTCTCGAGGCGTTTCTGGAGCCACGGCCCGGCCTGATATCGTATAGCCATCGGCGGAGGTCTCGCCGAGTTTCACAGTCACTCTTGCATGGGGCTCAATTGCGGCAGGAATCACCACCCGCTGGGTAAGGCCACAATCGACCAGAGTCTGAGGGTTCTTTCCCTTACCTGGTTGGAGAGTAATGCCCTCCCGATAATCGCACCACTCCTCGCTCCTCAGATGATGCGGCATGTCCAAGCTCGGTAGGGCTCCAGCCGTGCGAAGATCCGGGTGCATGGGAAAGAGAGCTTTGCGAAGATTGGGCGGCGTTTCCAGGTAGCTCAACACATGGTAGAGGAAGAAATTGGGATCAGCAAATGCAGTATAGCCTCCTTGCTCCGGAGCTCGAGTCTCCGCCTGGCCATCGTCGAAGACAACAATCTCATCAACGCAGAATACGGCACAAGCGCGAGCGATTTGGCCTACGAGGCTTGTCTTTTGGTCGTGGGTGAGGGCACTATCGCGTCTCGTCAGCTGTGATTGTGCCACCAGCGCAACGCTTGGCGCAGAAGAGCATAAAAACTGGTCGGAAATATTGGATGAACTCACTTCGCGATGATACTGCCCGGAAGTGCCAGACTGAGAGTGTAAGTCCTGCTGCCGGTGGGCTTGAAGACGGCCGACGGTCGCGAGGTGTCAGGTCCAGAGTCGAGTGCCTCGCCAACCTTTCGCTTCTGTCGTGGATCAGCTCAGCTTCGGGACCACGCGAGGTTGCATCCTCACCTTTGACTTGTGAGGCGCCATTGTTGAACCTGCTGAAAAGGAAGATGTGGTTCAGGTCGTGCACGGAGAAGGTGCGAAGAATTTTAGTAGGCTGGAATTGATGGGCATCGCAGTCAATATTGATGAGCCTCCCGCCAACCACAAGATGTCGAGCCAGCACCGTGCACTGGGAGAATCAACGTACAATCACATGGGGAAGAAAAGTTGCTCGAAGTAGTGGAAGGGAATTGAGTAGCTGTGAACGTCTCTCAGCCAAAGCTGTGACAAATCATTCGATGTCCGGACATAAGCAATAGACAATCTACTGCACGAACAATCCCTAGCACTCGATGCTGCCAAGACCTACATAACACATTTCACACTCTCTGAACTCCATACAAGATGTCGTCGACCTGATTGTGTCGATTCACAGCCGACGCAAAGTTGGCGTTTGAGACTTCCTCCAAACGCTCTTCACTGTAAAGATCGTAGAGCTTGGCAATACTTCGACTAACAGCTGGCAACGACTCCTGCCAGTCCTCCCATTTCCACTCGATCGTCTTGACCTCGTCGGTTCCATGATAATGTACCTCGATCGGGACTGGGAACTCGCTTGAACTGGCTTGCAAAAATGGTCCTCTTTCGCTTGAAATACGAATTTCGCCTTTCTCACAATTGATTGTCCAGACGAACGGCACAGTGCCTGGGAAAGGCGGGCCCAGGCGAAAGCTCACTGCCTGTTCATGAAAGTCAGTATGATCTAGGAACGGTTTTTCGAGCAGACTTACAAGACTAGCGCCTTCTTGTACAGTGCTCGAACTCTTCAACGTGCCATGCAGTGCAAGCAGATCTGGAACATCAGTAGTGTAAGAACGTGTCTTTCCGGTCTCCGGGTCGTCAATGTTCTTCTCAGGACGCTGAATTTGCGTGAGAGCCTTGCTACTTTCATACTCGCCCAGAACCGAGTGAATGTAGTCAACGGTATGCCCAACAGCAATCGTGATCGGGTTCCCACCAATTTTCTTGTCCAGAAAATACGCAAGGCCTTCTCCGATGGCATCCCTTCTGGCCAAGAGCGAGTAGGCTTGAGCCGAACTACTCAAAACCTTGCCCAGCTCTCCTTTCTCAAGAATTTCTCGGAGTTTGAGCACTGCTGGTGCGACTCGTCCTTGTAGTCCGATGATGGTCTTCGAGCCACTGCGCTCTGCAAGCTCGGCCAATTCGCTGGCTTTGGTGACGTTCTCGGCCAGTGGCCATTCGATAAAGACATTTTTCCCAGCTTCAATGCTGGGTCGAATAGTGTCATAGTGCACATCGACTCGGGTCGTACAGACTACGAGATCGATGTCAGGATCTGCTGCTAGCTCTGCCGGTGTTCCGTAGGCTTTTATTGTCGATGGAAGCTCGTAGTGTTCTACAGCCCGTCTCGCAGCTGCTTCGCTGGAGTTGAGAAGTGCGACAATAGCATACTTTGCACGTCCACGATCCGAGAGCAAGTACGGCAGGTGAGCGTCTCTGTGTCCTGTCAATAAATGGAGACAGCGTAGTCTTCAGCAACACATGCCTGGCCCATGAAGTCTTAGCCGATTGTGATAGTCCGATAAGTGCAACACGTATGGGCGCCATAGTGTTGCGATTGCACTGTGATCTAATTAATGTCAAATGCATTCAGCAGGTCAACAACGTATTACTTATATTCTTCATTTGTCAGCACTGTCACAACTGAGAGACCCTCCAATGTGCCCTTCAGTTGCACAGCACCTGCGTCTACAAACCTCTGCTGAGAAAGCACCTTCTCAATTGGTGTTCTACAGGCTTGGCAGAGATCCTGCGAGGAGCGAACGGCCGCTCTGCGGCCGCAAAACCGCATCTGCCGATTTTTCAGCAGCGAGATCGCGTGCAGCAGTGCGTCCCGTGGTTCTGGTCGATGGAAAGCCCACCAGTCCATTGTGTCTTCATGGAATCATTTAATATCCTGATCTACAGTCTTTGACCACAAAGATCTCGCGAACGGTCCATTCTTGGCGCTGGGAGCAGCTATTCGAGATCAGCGGATGAGCAGCTTCAACAACGCGTAACCGGAACTGTCGCAATTTTTCTCGAGTTGAGAGTCCAGCAGACCGACCGCTGGGATCACTCTGGACTCCAAAACGAACATTCGATTCCGATGTCAAGGGTGTAGCGCACTACCCCCCGATTATAGATGGCGTGATGTCAGCGTCTTATGTGCACACACTAAGGTTCACTGCCGCCATATCGGTAGCTCAACAGGGACAAATAGTTCGCAGCACATGCGTTGGTTTTGCCAATGGCGACATGCGACGGCGTGGGATGAGATCGACCGCCTCTCTGAGCACATACGCTCCTCTTATAAGAAGTGCCTTGCTCATTTCCTTGCGCCGCGTTCCTCGCGTGAATCAGGATACCCGCCAGATAGAGCAGACAAGACGTTTCACCGACTGGAAAATCCGCTGCAAAGATGGCGAATGGAAGCAACATTGAGCGTCTCGACACTCTTGAGACGCTCGCGACCAATGCCGACTTTTATGAGCACTTGGCAGCTGGAAAAGTTGCGACTGCGTACGACCATGCTTCCACGCCCTCGTCGAACGGCAAAGGGCACAGTCACCCATACTACATTCCTGTGCCCATTACCATCAAGTCGCAGATCGGGAGTCCAACTGCGTTGGCCGTTGGAGCCTTCGCCACGACATTGACAACGCTTTCGTTATCATTGATGGGTTGGAGAGGAGTCGGCGTGACGAATGCCTTCATCGGCAATTTCTTTGGTGTTGCTGGCATCGGCATGGTAAGTTTGTTGAAATCCCCGAAGTGAGCATGTAGCTGAAACCCCATCCACAGTTCGTGTCTGCCAACTGGGAGCTGGTCCTGGGCAATACATATTCGTATACTGTTCTCGCCGCTTTTGGCCTCTTTTACGCAGGTTTCGGGTTTATCATCACACCGTATTTCGGGGTTGCTGAGTCGTATGGCGGCTCTGACACACCTGAGTACAACAATGCTCTTGGCTTCTGGGTCTTGATGTAAGTCTCAAACCTTCAACAACGCCAGCTGCAGCAGTATCGGAACACTAACACCTCGCAGGTGGGCGGTCTGGAATGTATTCTTTTTGATCGGCTCTCTGTCGATCAACCTGGTGTTCATTGGTATCTTTGCCACCGTGCAAGGAGCCTTCACGCTCGTGGCTGCCGGCTACTTTTTGAAAGCAGACGGCAGTTCTCAGGCGACTGCTGTGCTCAAAGCCGGGGGCGCCTTTGCATTCGCGTCAGGTATGCTGGGTTATTATACAGTTGCGAATTTGATGTGCTCGGAAGTCTTGCCATTTCCGCTTCCGATGGGCGATACGAGCCGGTTCTTCAAGAGGAAGCAGAAGCAGGGCTAATCGAGAGGTGAGACGGGCGATGGAACGGCGATATAGAATGGAGAGACTGCGGTCGATGTGCCTGTCCTTTGGTACCAATGTTATGTGCGATGCTTAGATTAGTGAACGTGATGACAACCTTCTTCTCGTGATGCGGATGCCGCGCATGTGCGAGCGAGGGTCCTCATGCTACATCTGCTGCGGATCGTGTTCTATCGTCGAGGTTTCCCATTGTATTTCTGTGCACTTGAACTGGCTTCTCGTGGTAGGGATGGCGCTTGTTCCTTCTTCAGCGTCTTCCGCTCGGAGCAATAGTGGCCCGAATCTGCTACTGCCAGACTTCGGATCCCGTGTGGTGCTGACAGGCGCGATGATGGGAAACGTGCGTTTCGCTGTCACGACATTGTGTCTAAGATAGATATTGTGGTCGTCCATCCGGACTTGGAGCATCACGGGCTGCCAAGATGGCCCACCTGGACGCTCAGCTGTATCCGACTGCATTGATTCACCAGCCCTGCTCAATCGACCGAGCAGCAGACTACAATAACGCCCGGGAGCCGTCCGACCACGATGACCACCATTCGTGATACTGCAATATGATCCTCGGGAGCATCGCGATCGACTCGGCCTCGAGAAGGACTACGAACTCATTTCCGCTCCTCTTACCACCGCATGCCGCCAAAGACCGTAGCACAACACAGCACACCGAGAGCATACGCCACGATGTCCAGCTGCAAACCACTCACTGGACATTAGAAGGCGAAGAATCGTACCCATCGCCGACAACGAGCGTGCCGGGGGCGAAGGCACGATCCACGTCTACCGCCGCTCATCGCCGTTGTACGATACCACAACACGTAGCCGATGGAACATCATTGGAACGGCCAGCGGGCCTGAGTGCGAGTGCACCGATGCTCATGACACACATGCGCGCAATCAAAGAGGAGGCAGTGCTTGAGATATCGCTTGCCCGGGCTGCATTTCCCCAGTAGCATGGTACGAAAGCATGAGGGCAACCGGACACCCACAGCGAAAAAGGCAAAAAGCTGCTCCGTACGCTCCGACGCTTCCACATCAGAACACGCAGCATGCATCGCGTAGCCGATACATGAGCATTGGGGGACGAGCAGGAGCAGCAAAGCTCTCCGCTTCGGAGTCGAGACACTCATGCAGGCGATGGAAGAGGAATCAATTGAGATCTCGCTATTCGGGCCTCTTTTTGCCGAACACCAGGATATTGCAGGCGGTGGCGGACGCCGCAGCTCCAAAGACCAGGCTTCAGAGCCAGCGCAATTCATCACGATGCTGAGCATCTGCGTGACGGCGGCGCGAAACGTACCAGCAACTGAGCTTTGCTTGCCACATTCTCCGGGCTCAGTACTGCTGGCAGGCGTCAAATGAGCTTGGAATGAGCTGGATAATGAGCGTGAAGCCCGGTCGTCACACACACCGTGATGCTGCGAGCTTTAGGGTAGACGGCTGCCCCAGCGGAAGAGGACACGAAATCCGTCGGCATGTGCTCATGCGCCGAGTCCATCTGGAATTGCTGATTAGAGCATACAAGCCGGAGAGGCTCAAAGCTTTCACTGCTGCGCTCAGCCTTCAGACCGATTGCAAATGCGATATACATCTTCTCAGCTTGCGCTGCAAATCGCTCAATATCCGCTGAGCCGTAGATTTGCCCGGTTCAGCGAGTGTGGACTGCTGAACACGAAGACACATGCCAAAGACGTCGCACGGAGGTAGCATGGGGTGCCGCGCTCGGTTGCAGTGCTTGCAAGGAGTAGTACTCGTCCAGCAGTTAAAGCGAAATTCAGCACTGGTCGAGTAGCAGCGTACGGCATCGCTAGAGAGCCTTGCATATGTTGCTCATCATTTGGAGCACATCAGACGGCAGTCTGCTGAATATCTTTGACATCCAGAGAACACACCATGATCAGGTGGCATTTATCGAAAGCAATACAAGTCGGGCAGCATACAGCCCAGGCTGTAGTACCTTGGCTCTGGGAGACAGTCGCAGCCATGATGCAAGCCAGATTACCAACTCTGTCGTATTCGCAAAGGCTGGGATCAGAGTGATCTGCCCTTCGAACTTCTTGGTGCTCATTTCGAATGGGCTGCTGCCAGTGATTCGTTCCGAACCATCGCGGAGCATTGAAAGGACCGACAAAGGAAGAGATCTCGATATGCACCTACCTTGCCGGCTATTCCCAGCAGTGAAGTATGACTTACGCTTCCAGCTTGAAATGCCTAAGCAGAGCACGTTGCTGGATTAGTGGACTCAGCACTTGGTCGAAAGAGGTTACTCTCCTCATGCAATTGCATCGCTGCAACTGGATCAGGTCCGAACCCTGTCTTGAACGTCTGTTGGGCAAGGTCCAGATCACCATGTCCCGTGTCGTGTCGTTCTGGCTCAAAGCTTCTGTATATTGTCGCACAGCTGCATCGGCCTCCAGGGCCTTCGAGCTATCGGGAGTTACTTGTCTCGAGACGCTGCTCACATGCCACATGCCGCATGGAGATTCCATGTGCAGAGCATTCTTTGCAAATCATATGCCTGCTGGTGTCGCCGGGGCTACCGTGAGGTGATGGCATCTTAAAAAACCTTCGGCTTTGCGTGTTCTTCTGGTGTGTCGCCGCTCACGTCCTGGGCTTGGAGCTCTGTACGCAGCATTGTCTCGCTCAACATCTTTGACTGCTGATGCTCCTGGTAATGCAAATGGTTGCGTGCCGGCGTTGTGCACGCCTCCGCCTGCATGGCCTTGTTGTCGATCACATCCTGTCCGACGCATTCGTACTGGTTTTGGCACGCTCAAGGACACCATCCGGAGCTTATGGTCTGTCTCAAGGGCGTGTGTGCTCTGTCGCCCTCTCAGTATCCGAGTTGCCTTCTTGCTCTTAACGATACCTTCCCACAGGCAGAGTAGCCTCTTCGATGATATGGCGCTGGAACCCGAAGCTCGAAGTGCTGCCAGATCCTTTCTGCACAAGTTCTCTGTCTCGGTCAACCGCCATAGTGGTCTCATTGGAGCTCATGTGGAGTCCTTATGATGCCCTGACCGTATTGATGAAGCGATCGGTCTGTTCTCGTTGATTGCCCGGCATCGTGGACAGTGTCGCGTTGTCTTTGACTGCTGGAGAAAGACTTCATCGAGGGGCCCGTGAGACCAAGTTGTCCGCTTCGCTGACAGGAATTTGCGTGTGCTGGCTGGCCCGCATTTGACCGCTCGAGCATTGGATGTTGCGCCCCAGTAGCCCGCGCTGTCGTTTGCTGCCACTGCCCTGCCATTATCGATCCGATCACCTGGCTCTTTCTCGCTTGCTCTCAGGCTCGGCCAGCAGTGTAGACAAAGGTGGAACTCGTGCTGCGCGTGTCGTCGGTCGGCAGGTGGTTGCAGGCCTGATAGGCTTGGAGATCTGTCAAAGCACCATGTCCTTCCTGTGCTCCTCCGCTCGCCATCGATCAACCGATGCTTGCCAGCATTCGTCCGCGCTCGCTGCGCATCTCGGTGTTTGTTGAACTCGTCTCACGATTGTGTGGTGCGCGCTGCCTTGTCATGGCTGGCTTCGTTGCCCATCGCTGTTCGGAGCTGATGTGGAGACCGTCCGATTCGCGGCTCCGAAGCAAAAGTATTCGCCGCAGCCTCAAAAATACATTACGGCCGCAAAGTCGAGCGCAAAGATACGACGATGCTGTCTGAGGGTCTTCACGACAATCTCTGTCACCTCTGAGGCATTACATTGTTGTGCGTGTTGTGTTGCGGTGGCATGAGCAGGGCGAGTGAAGCTGGGTGTCAAAAAGAAACGTCAATCCGGCGTGCACAATTCAGCAAAAGAATTGGCTTCGCCACGAATCGAACGTGGGTTTCTCGGTATGGAGACCATTGGTGATTGCACCCGTCGACATGACTACGCCACGTATGGGACAGCAAACGCCATACTGGTTGCTTTGCTCCGAGCGTGCTTCCACTTCACCACGAGACCGCTTTATCTGGTAGAACAGAAATGATCCTTGAATACCAGTGCTTACTTTTCGGTTCGTAGCGACACAGCCTTTCGCTACAGCACTGAGACCCGTAGAGGTTCAACTATTGGGTCTGCGCGTATCGTGACGGTCACAACCTGAGATGGCACATTGAGGATCTACGGACGGAAGCGTCTACACAGCGGATGTCTGTACAGGAGAACGAGCTGCAATGGCACCGACTACAGTGCGGCGATCTCATCATTCCTCCCGTCGCCGTGTAATACTAGGGAACATCTTACCCAGGGGTTTTGCAAGGAGCCCACTCAGATGTTGACTGCGTCTGTAGCGGCTTGCTGCGGAGGCATGTCCTTCCACTGTTTGCTTGTCAAGGAGCGCTCGACCTGCGCTGGCCATGCCTTTGCCGGCCTCGGTCAGTGCGTACAACGAAATGCACCGGCATGCGCCGGCCACAAACAACGCGTAGAGGATGCACATGCGGCAGAGCACTGTAGGCCTATCTGGCTTTGAAGGCTATCTAACATAGACTGCCCGCAGCTTCCACCTCTGCTGCTACCCGAGCTGGCCTTTGCACCGCCTTTGCTCGTCAAACCCAGCAGATGAATGTACTGCCCGGATCATTTATGGTCTTGCGCCGCCCTTTTGTCCGTTACAGAACCCCCAACCGGACTGGCTTGTGCTCTGCAGCTAGTGCTGTGTTCCTCTCTTATGCCACCATCTGCTCTCTCCATTGCGGGCGATGCGGCGAAGACGCAATCTTGCCATGATGCCAAACCGGGCGGTTATGGTGTAGTATCCGCATCCTGTCCCATTGTGTCTCCGCGCTCTTTTTATGGCGAAGTCTAAGCTGTCGCCGATTTCGAAGAAGATCTGCAGGCTCTGTCGCGCATTTAGATGAGGAGACCGGGCTTCTCTCGCCATGACTTCGCTGTCGCCAGCAAGCTTCCGTCATCGTAGGCGGTGTTTCTGACAGTATTGATGGATCTTGGTAGCCTTCGCGCCTTCCTTGATACTGTTCATCGAGAGTCTGTTTGAAGCGCCAGCTTTTGCAAATGTGATAAAGGTGGTCAAGGCTCGTGGTCCGGGTAAGACACCCGACGAAGGCGATGGGTTTCAACTATCCTGCGCTGTCGTGAAAACGCCGCTCAGTGATTTCTGATCGGAAATTGTTCCTGGACCTGGAGACGGCCCATGTTCTTCTGACGTGTTAGGAACAGTTTGTACGCTGCTGAACTGCCTTGAGACTGTCACAGGCATCGCCATGCTATGGGAGCTTCTGCGGACCATGCTGGTGCTATATCATGCTGCATGCGTTGCTGCATGCGTGTCATCCTAGACATGCTGCAATTGCAGACTCTTGTCAGGTCATCAAGGACCATGCTCAGCGGTCCTGACATCTGAAGATTATAAAGTAGACTGGTCAGGGGAGTAATTGGCTCTTGTACCCCGAAAGGTGAGTGAGTATATGGCACTCTGCTGTCTCCTATAACCTCGCAGCAGAGCCAATCGCAGCAACGCTGCCTGGTAAGTGCCAAGACTCAGCCACCCTGTTGTCATTCAGCTTCGTCTTCACCACCACGGCATCAACAAACACAACACGAGTAAGTGAATCACCCCCTATGTTTTTCTGACCTCTCATGTAGGCACGATTGACAGCAGGCGACGAGCATGGAGTCGGCGGCTCTCATCAGGTCGGAGGCACCTTGGAGCGCCCGCCGGACCCACTTGAGTGAACTGGACTTCCGGATCTGGACTGGACATTTGGACGGTCGCTATGCTGCATAGCGGCGTGCCAGAGGCTCCCTGACCGCCATGATGGCCTTCTCACCGTCACTAGCTCGCTGGCGACACCCTGCTCTGCTCTATTGGTCGCCGCCATGGACACCACGTGCACGCGGCGCGACCTGTGACAGCGATGGCAACACGGAGAGCTCGCACCGCCCAACCAGCAGCACGATAGCACTCTCAACAACGAATGCTGGAGCTCATGTCCACACTTCACAGAGCCTCAGACTCTGAGCGTCATGGGCGAGCTTGCCAACCACCACGACGTCGCCGACCGCGCTCAACATGGCTTCGCCAGAGGCAACACCTGAATAGCGGCCACTTATTGAAAGAAACAATGACAACTATGCATCAGCGTACATCTGCGCTGCTTTGCCACACCGTCACCTTCTCCAACAAAAAGTAAGCTATCCTTTGCTCTTCAACTGTCAGTACCAACTAATAAGCTTCAAAGATACCTTGAATGACCGTGCTGAGCAACCCGCCAGTATGCCCATTCGTCCACAAGTTACACGAGCAGAGAATGACGGTCGACTCATCAGAAGATCTACGGCTCTATACGCCCTGCCGTACCAATATGACGTGAACCACTTTGGCATCATCCGGCAACACATGACTGCAAGCATCTTGAAAGCATGAAATGCCATCCACATCCTGCTGTGAAACACGACCGATAACCACTGAGCTGGTCCTCTTCGCAACATGGCGATCCCGGGCCGCTCCAAGCAATGGGTACAACGGCGTCTGGCCATGCTTCACTTCCATTTAAGCAACATCAAATGGCATACCCGGCAAGTCAAGCAAGATAAGAAGCTGCTGCAGCAAGATCTTGGTTTGGGACTGAATTATTTTGCCATCCTTTAGCAGGTCTGCATGGCGCTACTTCTGCTGAACACTGGCATGTCGATGATCTTCCAAGGCCCACCCAATGGCTGAGTCTGCCGTCGACCATACTCCACAATTGGCAAGAGACTTGATGTTGGACCTGCAGGTGCTCTACTGCCTGCCTGATGCTGTCCCTGATCGACAATGGCTCCAGATCTGGTTTACGCTTTGGCGAACGTCCTCCAACCAAGTCCTGGACGACCGCTGCGAGTGCCCAGTTGCGCTGGTTGCTTGAGGACGCAGTCTATGATCGGGCCCCCCGGCGGGACGGTGTCGCTCTCGCGCATGTACACCTGCTCAACATGAAGTCGCCTGGACGGGCAGAGTGTGCACTCCAGCCCACGAGGATGTGCATTCCGTACCGAATGCTATGGCCTTCGCCCTTCGTCTGGGGCTGACCACCTGCTTCGCGGTGTTTCCATCATTGCCGTCCGCCTCTTCATGGGGGTGGACCCATGCTCGGGTCCTTTTCCTGCGCTACTTCTGGTGGCTCATGGCCGCTACAGCTCATGGCACTGTCAAGTAATATCGACTGCCAATGCCGGTCAACCGCCGACGCCCACGGCCTCCTCATTGCCCCGGCCTTGTTCCCCCGTGCAGATGTGTCGCCGCTCCAGCGCTGCCCTGCACACCGAGCGCGCAGATACTGTCTTTCCCGAAGCACTTGACCGAGTGCTGGCGCACGCGACTCTCAAGGCAGTCGGCTGAAGTCCCCAACGGTGCCTTCCCTTGCTCTTCCGGCCGTGGTGTTCCTGCTGACAACTCCTGGATTTTGCAAGTGACTGGGACAGGTGGTGCGCATGGCCGTTGGACCTCTTCACTTCTCGCTGTGCGGGCTTTACTTCTCCGCTGCGCCTTCCGCTCGCCGCTCGCTGCTGCTCACTCGTGCCTGCCTGCCTGACTGGAGCCTGACTTCAGTTGGCCGCTGCGTTGTTGCCCCACTCAATCCTGACTAACGCACTTTCCAGTGACGGCCGCGTCAAATTCCGCCGCCTCCAACTCGCCAAACACTTTCTTCGACATCGACATCTCCCCAACCTCAACATTATCCATCAGCACCAGCTCCATCATTGCACTCTTCCCTCCAGTCCCTTCCTCAGCTTCACAACATCCACTCCCAAATCCGCCGCGCACCCCTCGCATTCAGCCTCTCGAGCTGAGCGACCCTGTTTCTCCCTTGACTCTCCCCTGCTCATACGAAAACACCCAGGCCTGACTAGCTCCGGCTATCATCATGTCTGACGTGCAAGTCGATGCGGAGGCGCCAGTCGTCGACCAGAAGGCGCTCGACCTGGCGAAGGCCCGCGAGGCTGGCTGGTCCGAGACGACCGCATTCAACTACGATGAGTTCACGAAGCAAGGCGGCCACAGCGGCGAGTGGCAAGGCATGACCGGCGTGTACGAGTGGAACGACGAGTACGGCGACGTTGCACCTGAGCTCCCAGAGCTCGAGCGCATGCTCTACGGCATCGAGACGCGTGTCGTTGAAGGCAAGCATCGGGACACTCTCGACGACATTGAGGTCGCGCTCGAGGGCGCCACCAAGGTGAAGCCGATTCAGACTGTAAGCTTCATCCTCTCCGTCGCCCCACGAACCCTCACTGACACTCAAAAAGTTCTCAGATGGTGGCCTTCACCCCGTCATGGCGGAGAATGTGAAGCGATGTGGATACGAGAAGCCCACACCTATCCAGGCCTACACCATCCCGGCAATCAAGCTCGGTTACGACGTCGTCGGCATCGCTCAGACAGGTATGGACCTGCCGCCAGTCCCACTTGCATCATCCAACTAACATTCTCACTAGGTAGCGGGAAGACTGCCTCTTACATGATTCCCATCATTTCGGCATTGATGGGCAAGGCCAAGAAGTTGCGTGGCCCGCGCCCCAACGTCCTCGACCCGCGCTACGACCCCAAGCTGCACCGCGTCCGCGCTGAGCCACTCGTGCTCATTATCGTTCCCACGCGCGAGCTCGCGATTCAAGTCTTTGACGAGGCTCGCCGCCTCTGCTATCGTTCCATGCTGCGCCCAGGTGTTGCATATGGCGGTCTGCCAATGGGTCTTCAGGTTGAGGACCTTGGCAAGGGCTGTGACATCCTCATTGGTTCCCCAGGTCGCTTGATGGATCTCATGGACCGCCCTGACGTTCTGACCATGAGCCGCGTCAAGTACACCGTCATCGACGAGGCCGACGAAATGCTCAACGAGGACTGGTCCGAAGAGATGGCCAAGATTCTTGCTGGTGGCGGTACGTCTACAACGACAAGAACTCGTTCAGATCCCTGCTAACGTAATCCAGATGCCAACGAAGATGCTGATCACGTCTACATGATGTTTTCGGCCACCTTTCCCAAGGGTGCTCGTCGGGTTGCCCGCGAGTACATGGCTGAAGATCACATGCGCATCAAGGTCGGTCGCGCTGGTCAGGCCCACAAGAACATCAAGCAAGAGATCATTGAAGTTGATCACACGAACAAGCGACAAGCCGTCTACGACCTGCTCTTCGCGTCCGAGCCATGTCGCACCTTGATCTTCTGCAACTCCAAGAACACGGTCGATCTCATTGACGACTTCCTCTACAACAAGGGCTTGCCAACCACATCGATTCACTCAGACCGCAACATGAAGGAGCGTGAAGATGCCATGTAAGTCTCCTTTCTCCCATCAATACCGCCGCAGCTACTGACCAACCTACAGTCGTGCCTTCCGCACTGGTACTGCCCCGATCCTCATTGCCACTGGCGTCTCTGCTCGTGGTCTGGACGTTCCGAGCGTCGGACACGTCATCAATTTCGATATGCCATCCGCGATGTACGGAGGCATCCAGGAGTATATTCATCGCATTGGCCGCACCGCGCGTATTGGTAACCTGGGCCTGGCTACCTCCTTCTACAATGGACGTAACGAAGACATCGCCCAGGACCTTGTCAACGTCCTCATGGAGTGCGACCAGAGCGTTCCAGAGTTTCTCAAGCATCTCAAGCCAGAGCAGGTCTCTGATATTCAGTTCGACGATGACTCTGAGGACGAGGCCGAGGGAGGCGAGGGTGACGCCGGCGGTGCTTGGGGTGGCGACGCTGCTCCAGCTGATGAGACAGCTGACACCGGCTTCCAGGCCGACGCCGGCTTTCAGGCTGACGACGGCTTCAAGCCTGCTACCGACGACGCTTGGTAAATTGCTGGCGGCTGACACACTTCCACTCGTTACTTCATGACAAGAGCGGTGGTACCTTCACGATTGAAATGATCATTCGCTGCTCCATGGCGAGGGCCACAGAGCACTCGCACCATGAGGGGCACAGAGACATGAGATGGCAGATACCGCGAGATGACACCCTACCGCGCTTGGTAGCATTGGTCGCGAGGGCCTCGGCAACACTGCTGAACGGCATGTCTCAATGAAATGAGCGTCAGGATACTCACATCGAATTTGGTATCGAGAAAATTGAGACAGCGTTCTCAACACTTGTTCTAGCTCACTTCCTCCCTTCGTGACCGTGACTGTGCCTCATCTTGGTGATGTCTGATATGCCGCATGTATCATGCCTCCTTGTCATAGTTTGTGATCGTTACCTGAAGACGCTTCCTCGCATTCGCCTTTCATCTCCACATTCGTTATCATTTTCACCGACCCCTGCTGCAAGAGTCTTTCCTTGCCATCTACTTGGCATTCCACTAAATGTCGACTTTGTCTCTCAATCTGCCTTTCGAGGTATGGTTCTCCTTGAAAGGTCAGGGAGAGCACGGTGTCATGTAACCAAAGTATCGATTGCGAATCTCGAGCAGGCGTGTGACGAAGAAAAATTCTCTGGAGTAGAGTCTTGTTGCTCGATGAAGGTTGGAAGGACTTTGTCCAAGTAATTAAGTATTAATTAGAATGTACTAGCCACAGTTTCGTCTATCTGGATGATTTGTTCGAGTATCTTCTTGCTCCTCCAGAGCAGAGGCTCCTGTCCATGCTTTATCTTCGTCTCTCATACAGTCCTCTCAATGCATCTTTGTCATAATCGTATACCCGTTCGTTTCTCCATGCATCCGTCTCTTCATCCTCATCGTCTTTGTCGCTGAATTCCCCGTTTCTTCTTTGAAACAGTCAAATCGATGCCCCATGGTAAACAAAAACTCCATAAAAGCGCCATCGCTAAATCGCAGTAAAAGTAAAATCATGAATCGAGCTTTTCATCCTCTTCGTCTTCAAACCCTCCTGACGCGATCAATCGCCACGCATTCCCTCCCATCTCTGCCTCCAAATCTTCCATAAGCGTATCTCGCTGGCCCTCCTCCCACAGGAGCGTCAGCCGCAACAGGCAACAAGTTTCGGTTCTGTTCAGCTTGCTGTCTAGCCCGTCCGAATCCTCTTACGGAATCTGCCAAAGAGACTTTGCTCCCAGCTGCAGCTTCCGCTTGGCTAGAGTAGAGCTGCGATCCGGGCGGAAGGAGCTTCTCGTTGTGAGAGTCTTGCTGCTGGTGTTGGATGTTGTTACGTTGGCGATGCGTCGAGCTCGAGAGCAATCTCGTCACCAGGTCGATTTTGCTGACAGGGTTGCGGAAGGCAAAATCGTCGAGGAGGCGGCTTTGAGAAAGGCAATCTCTGATACCAGCGAAAGTGTCGAGTTGAGAGGGGAGATTGCTGTGGCGAAGGGAAGAGCTGGGCCAGATGGCGAGGTAGGCCAGAGCATATATTGTGACGAAGACGGAGAGGGCGATGTAAGCAGACATATCAGCGGATGTTCTGACACGCTGTTGGGCGATGTAAAATTGTGCCCAGAAGACGCCACCGGCCAAGATGGGTATCGCAGCGCTGAGCAGGGTGACGGCGGAGATGAATGCCATGCGATAGTGTCCATTGAAGAGTGCGCTCAGGCTAGTGAGGACGGGAAGGTCGGCCGTGTAAGATGTGAGCAGCGTGCGTTCGGCCGTGTTGCCAGTCGAATCTCCGGTCCAGGTGGTATTCTTGTCTGCAAATTGCGTGCTGGACGTCAAGCTCTCAAATGGCGTAAGACGGCGATACGCGAGGTCGATGTCGTGCCACCCTAGGAAGGCGATCATAGCCAGCAGCGCCGGCAGGAAGCTGTAGAGGAAGTTCGCGCCGCTGAACCCGAGCGTGTCGACTGCTGCCGGAACCAGAGGATCGAAGCCGTTGTCGATCGCCGTTGAGGGAAGGTAGGAGACGATCAAGAATGCGAGCAGAAGCACTATGGCCACGATTGGCCAGAGAAGCGCGAAGAATGGCTGCAAGAACCAGGGAAGTGGAGAGCCAGTCGCGTGGTCTTCTTCACTGTGGTGATCGCGGAGGATTGCTTCTTTGGACTGACGCGGCTGCCGTCCGGCTTCGAGGTCCATGTCTGGTTCGGAATACCGTTTTTCGCGGATCCGACCGTCTTCCACTTCGTAGCTGCGAGCGGGCTTGTCTGCAATGCCGTAGGCATGGAAGACGTCGTTGGGCCGATGCGAGGTACGGAAGTAGCCGATTTGGGGCACGGTCTCGCCTTCGCCATCCAGAGCGTTGCTGCGTTCAAGGAGAACGATCAAATCCGCGAGACTGCGAGGATCCCACTTCAGGCTGGTCGTTGTTCGTGTGACGCCGTAGATCAACACAACAGACAAAACGAGGAGCAAGATGTACAGCGCGATGACAACCCATATCGCGCCCTGCACGGCAATCCAATGCCACGAGGCGACGCTATCCTGGTGCACGTTGAAACTGCTGGCCAGAAGCGGGATGGTGAAGATCTGCAACCAAGCCACGAGCAGAAACGTTCCAACGGTGGGCATCCGGGCACCGAAGTGACCAAAGTAGGGCAGGAGCAGACTGCGGGGCTGCAGAGGCAACTTCGCTCCCGCAAACCGAGAAGGCGGCGACGCTGAAGAAGCCATTGCAATGAATGGAGCGATGCGGTAGGTGGCCTTGACGATCTCAAAGAGCCACATGAGGATGGCCATTCCGAGGATCGTTGGCAAGTATCGGAACACGAAGTATTTCCCATCCGCGAAGCCTTCGTACTCCGTTAGACCCATGCCTCCATTGGCTCTGCTCCATGCTGCTGCGATGATCAGGCAGATCAGGTATGCCAGAAGTGCTAGCACAAATGCAGAAAGCGCCAGAGGCCGCAGAATACCTGGGATGAAGTTCAACGGCGGTTGCCGCGACTCTGCTTGACTGGCTGGGATGAATAAGTTCGGTCCTTGCGGCTGTGCCACTTGTGAGTATCCTTTGCTCGTCCGATCAGAATTGCGTGGTGCAGGGAGGACACCGATATCCTGCTCCAGGTCCTGCTTCTCCTCTTGCGGCACTTCCTCATAGCGGTGCTGCTTTTGGGGCTGCAAAGCATTAGGCCAATGTGCGGCTGTTGAAGCATCGTAGGGATACTGGCCTTCGATGCCCGGACCTCCAGGGTATCGTCGGCTGCCTCGAACTTCTTCATCTCGGGTGAGCTGATCGAGGGCGAAGTGGATGTAGGGCGTGTCGTCAACACCGGGCGTAGGCGCATCTCTTTCTCGATTGATCGCTTGTGCCGCTGAGCTCTGGGCGAGCGTTGGTGATATGCGGCTCGCCGTCTTCGTCGATCGATTGTCTTCCATAACGGCACTGGGCACGGGCTTTCTTCTGATTCCGCCGGTTCGTAGTTGTCCTTGAGGATGAGACTGACTTGATCCTGCAACGACTCCACAAGCTGCAGGAGCTGCGGGTGCCTCTTCGATGCTCGCCCGTCTGTGGCCTTCCCCTCTCAGCGGAGTCTTTCGGTGCTGCTCCTCTTCCTCGGTGACGGTTGCATGCTGGGATTGAACAGCCAATTGAGTTTGGCTTTGTGATGGGGTTCGGTATCGCGAGGGTGGTGTTTGGAAGCGAGTGATGGTTTGTCGTGATGCGTGCAGAGCATTGGCAGACTCGACGGATCGACCAGACGAGCCTGAGTTGGATAGCGAGTAGTAGTCTTCGGAGGCAGCGACGGAGGTGAGGGAGGGACGACTGTGAATGACAGACGGGTTGGAGACTGTTATTCGGTCAGGCACGAGTCAGTCCTGGTCCATCGGTTGCCGTGCAGCATGGATGTGTTGTCCCCCATGGCGTTCCACTTACCGTTGGTCTGGCGGAGAATGAAGGCGCCCTGCTCCGGCGTGCGGAGGGTGTTCGACATTGGAAGGGCTATAGTGAGTGTGGGCTGTGCATATTATGTATGTCGTCAACAACGATCCGACGAGCAGCGGGCAGGCAGTCGGTATGATCGTTGGACGATTGCACACGTGCGATAAGAAAGCGAACGGGGCCGATGGGACGGGCAGTTCGGATAAACGTGCAGCTGTTGGAACGTCTTCGTTGCAATACTTGCGCTATGTACCCTCCCGACGTGCTGCAGCAAAGAGTGGTATGAGATGGCGGGCAAACCAGCTCAGCAGCTTGGTGGCGGGGAAGGCTGGGAACGCCTCAACACGCCCGCTCATTGGCTGCGGACCGCATTGAGTGCCATGGCGGGCGGTGATGATGATACAGTACGACTAAAAGGCGACGAAGGAAGCGTGTTGCCGCATCGCGCTGCGCCTGCGAGTGGTCCGGTTTTGGGGAGTGTTGTTGTTCCTGTGCAAGTCGAGGGAGTCGTGGCGTTGCTATCACCTTGTGGCTGGAGTGACGCCTGAGGCATGAGTCACGTGCACTCATCGGAAACCTCGCGAGTCTCGCGGAGCAACAGTGACTTCGACGAGGAGCAGCATTGAAGAGCACCCGCAGCAACCTCACCAACCCACATCACACCGCGCACTCGTCACAATGGCCGGTCTCCTCGGAAAGAAGTTCCCCGCGCCCGTCGGTATGGAATCTTCAATGCATGCGCCCGGGAGCTGCAGCGGACAGGACTGACGACATGAATAGCAAAGCCGATGTGGCCTTTCTACACTGCCGGTACGTCAGGAGAACTTTGCGATATGCTGGAGGTGAAGGAGAAGGCATTCTGGAGCTGGAGGAGAGGTTTTGGGAGACAAACGCAGACAGAAGAACTGACAACCCCGCGCAGGCTTGATCATTGCATACGGCATCAACTCATTTGCGACCGTCCTTGCAAACAGTATGTCCACGACTCCGTCCCACCGACCACTACTTGACCACTACGATTCCGTATGAAACGAACACACCACTGACAACTGCCCTCCCACAGCCGATGAGTACAAGAACGACCCAAGGAACCCAGCAAAGAACATCAAGAAGGACCACTAAGCTTCTGAACGGGCGGCATGACTGCAATGGCACGAGCGAGGGACAATAGAAGACATTACAGTATGGCTGAAATGGTCTGCGCGCTGCGATAGACGGGGAACAGCGAGTGTACATATACTACCACATACCCGAACCTCGTGCTTTGCGGTTGAGAACGAAAACGAAGTCTTTTCTTTTGTGCAACGCGGGCTTCATGGATACCTCTCTGGCGAGTTCAGAATCTCCGATTGGGTAATTCGCTGAGGACGCAAGTCGAACTTGTGTGTCTCGACTAGCGACAGCACACCAGTCCTCGCGGATGTGTGGGCAAGTGCACAGGCGGCTTGCGTCACGGAACATATTCAGCAGAACAAGCTTGCTTCGTCTGCACCGCGTCTCCTGTCTACCATCAGTTGCTGTGCCCCATCTGTCGGTGCTTTGCACTCGGACATTGCACCATCAACTCATGCAAACTGGCGCAAAATGTTAGCGTACCTTTCCTGCAGCATCATGGCGGAGAATTCACTCCTCAATCTGCTCCATGTCTATACTTGCTGGCCAGGACGACTTCCCAGGCGTCTGTCAACGCGTGCGTGATGGAATTGGCGATTCTAGAGGCGGGACGCGCCGCGATGTCCATTCGCCCCTCTGCTCTTCCTCTGCAGACTAACTAACATCAACTCATTTCGAGTGCGGCCCGCGAAATTTGGCATCTGGCCGGCAGTGCTGTCAATGGTTCGCTGATCTGAAATGTTAGGATGCTCATCTCTTCCATTCGACGGACTGCACTGCACCGTGGCGCCCTCGGAATGAGGACTCTGGCCTGCTTCTCGTTTCAATCTGGCCATCTTTTCTGCCATCGATCCCATCATCGACGAACCTCGACAACCAGAAGAGCACACTCATCATCACCCCTCAAACTAGACCCTTCCGTGATCATAGAAGAGGAGACCTCCTGCCCGATTACAATCCTTCACATCACTATCCCATTCGCATCGGCGACCTATTCCAAAACCGCTACCACATCATGGGCAAACTAGGCTACGGCTCCACATCAACCGTCTGGCTGTCGTGACCTCAAAGCAGAAGACTCGTCTTCTTACGTCGCTCTCCAAATCTACATCAACAACAACTTCAAGTCCAATCGAGAATTACCAATTTACAAACACATCAACAGTCTCCGAAATTCTTCGCATGTAGGCCGCAAGTACGTTCGTGCACTGCTCAATCACTTCGAACTGCAAGGACCTCAAGGACAACACGTCTGTCTCGTCCACGAAGCAGCAGGGATGAATTTCGAAGAACTACGAGATCTACTGCCCCATCAGACTTTCGAGCCGGATTTCCTTCGTCAGAGCTTTCGCGGTATCCTTCGCGGGTTACATTGTTCTCCATTCTGAGGTGGGGGTGATTCGTACAGGTTTGTTGTTGTCCTCCCTTCTACTCCTGCACTCCATCTGATTCGTGCTGCACTGTAGATTTCCAACCTCAAAACATCCTCCTCGGCGTCCTCGATGACTCTGCTTTCGAAAGGTTCGGACGCGCGATGAGAAAGAAGCGCCTTTTCCGCGGAAAGAATTGCCCTGTGGTCGAGTTGTCTGTGTCTCGCATCCCATGCCGCTGACCAAAGGACCTCCACTGCTGTGCGTTTTGAGCGAGGCAAGATTCGCAGCATCAGAGCCTCAATTGAATCAAGATCTCATCATGCCCGATCTATACAGAGCATCAGAGGTCATACTGGGAATGCCGTGGAGTAATGGAGTGGATGTTTGGGGTGTTGGGATGATGGTACGTCTGTTCCTTTCGATCAGCAACTTGATGAACAACGATGATACTGACGTCTTTGGCTCCCAGCTCTGGGACCTCCTTGAACGGAAACGCCTTTTCGCTGCTGCGAAAGGCCCTGATGGAAAATACTCTGAAGTCCACCACCTCGCACAAATGATTGCCATCATGGGTGTACCACCTATAGATCTCTGGAGGCGTTCAGAGCGTAGTGCAATGTACTTTGATGAGAATGGTATGTCCTAGTTCATCACGTCGAGCTCCCTGTGCATTTCATTGTTCCTGACGCATCTCGAATAGGCCACTGGAAAGGTGAGATCGAACTCCCGGTGGACATGAGTATGGGCACTGCAGAACAGAGACTACAAAATAAAGAAAAAGCACAATTCCTGGCATTGATGAGAAAGATGCTGCAGTGGAAAGCGGAGGATCGGTGTAGTATGGAGGATGTCTATCTCGATGAGTGGATGATGGCTGATGTGATCGCTTCTGGGGAAGTCGTTCGTCCATGCTCTTCGCTCCTCATTCCGTCACCATCGAATCCATTTCCTCCCACCTCAAGTCTGTCATGCACCTCGACGTAGAGGTAGTGGGTCTTCTTCCATCAGATGCTCTGCGTTACTGTGTCTTTCACCCTTTGCTCCGACTTGTTGTTACTTTGCGATACTCACCATCAGCCTCGTGTCAGATGTTGCTTCTGTCCCACGTGTCCGCTGCAGGCGAGGCACAGATGTCACAGCAGCTTCATTTGCCAGGTCACGCGTGCCGTTGCAGTATTACAGCTATGAAATACCAGTTCGCATGCGGCTCGTGCAGCTGTCCAACGGCCCTGCAGATGGTCGGATGTGTCGGCGGCAAGTGGAGCATATTCAGAGCTGCCATCGTCTGGCACGTAGGCACCTCGGCGGGATCAGCGCATGGAATGGTCTTGATGCGTTATGCTCTCCCACTTGAGCTTCATTTAATGGTGGAGTTGTTCGGGCGAAAGCAGTGCTGAATGGTGACTCGAAGTACTTTTCAGCAACAGTAACATGGAAGTGCCATCTGCCACATGCGGTCGCGCTTGTTGCCGAATCCATGTTAGCGGTGGCTCGTGCGATAGCATGTGTCGATCATGTAGTCGTGCGACGGAGCCAAGGGTCTGGGTCTCGCTGCTTGTTTCACGCTGTTTGGATAGCATTGACGATGTTGCGGAGAGCGAGGCGTATCGCTTTTCACAAGTAGCCCTCAGATGCACCAATCGACACACTGCCTACCTCTTTCGTCCCGCACAGCTGCGTGTACGGCCAGCGACGATGTGAGATGAGGTGTGCACGTCGGAAATGGATGACGCTCGCCGCGCAGAACAGGGCTGTCACGAGTCGCGTGTGCCATCGGAATGATGAGGTGAGGTCGCAAGCGGGGTCCCGCTCATTGCCCCTTTTGGCCGATGGCAGGCTCACGATAGGATCCGCGCAGCCGTGACGACGATCCCACAAGTCATGCCCCGGGGTGCGTGAGATGGCGAGAGCGGCACTGACCACGCACGGCGGACGGTTTGCTGGTTGCTTCCCCGTTTGATGCGGCGTTGCGCAGGAGGAAAGCAGCATTCCCGAAGGGGCACGAGAGAGCCCACGGCGCTGGGAGGCAATACTGTGATGCTGATCTCGGAGATGCGCAGGCGTTGTTTGGGCGCATGTCCGGAGTGCAGATGCGCAGCAGCCGCGGCAGGCCGGTGGTTGGATCTCGTGTGCCCATGCTCGACGGGCGCGAGCATGCATCGGCGCTGCTTGGAGGGCTGGTGGTGCAAGGAAGTTGCTGGCAGTCTGTGGCAAATTGCAAAGGTCACGGGCAGCGTGCAGTCGTTCAGGATGGCATGGCACCGCGTCGTGGAGCCGCTGATGGGCGGGAGAAGAGGCGCTGCTGCTGAAGCAAAAAGAAGTCCAGTTGACGGCAATGGGAACGAGTCGGACGTCGCGACGGATGCCACGTGCGGTCTTTGTCGGGGCGGGGGATTGTCCTTCTCCTGCCTCGTTGTCGTCGGAGCGCATTCGGCCTGATTGTGCGCCCGCTGGCATTCACCACTGCACGCGGCTGCTCGTTTGTGCTCGACTGCTACCTGGGAGCGTAGAGCGGCGCCCGGCGCCAAACCACTTGCTCTCGACCCAGCTCCCGCTCCCGCCCTCTGCCACACCTGCCCACGCACTTGCCTTCGGCGGTTCGCATCTGCACCGCTCGCTCGCCCAACACCGCCGCCACGGCTGGCTCCTGCCGCGAGCCTGAGACCCTGCGCTGCGCTGCTCTCGTACCGGTACGTATCCTCTCTGCCGTGCCGTGCCCTGCTCTGCTCCCATCACAAGCGGTCCGCGGACGGTGTGTCGCGATCCGCCTCGTGACCATCCACCACCTGCACTCGCTTGCACATCCGCCCTCGAGCAGGCGTCTTCACGCCCGCACGAGCACGTCTTGCGTCTCTGCTTGCTTGCTTGCACCGCACCGCACCGCACCGCACCGCACCGCACCGCACGACGACGTGTGGAAAAAGGCGTGCTCGCGAGCCTGCCTTCTGCAGATCTGCTCCCGCCGCCCGATTGACGTCCTGTCTGCCTCCTCAGCCAGGCTCGCCCCGCCAAGGTGAGGCCCTCACCGCCCAACCTGCCCTGCCCTGCCCTGCCCGCAGCCTCTGCCCACACGACTCGCCCGCCGTCCTGCACCACGACCACTAACACCATCCACCGCAGTCCCTCCACCACTTCGACCGCTCCCCGCTCGCCCTCGGTGGAAATACTGAGCAGCGCCGACCGTCGACCCTCGCAAACCCTTGCAAAACCCTCTTCGGAGCCCACACAACACCATGACGACAATGGTACGCCGAGCCTCACCACACCCCTGCGACGACCGCGTCTCAAGCACAGGAAAGAGGACGCATGTTGACATGAGGACAGGATCTCCGCGTGGGGAACAAATACAGAATCGGTCGCAAGATCGGGAGCGGCTCGTTCGGTGACATTTACCTGGGTATGACCATCATGCAGCCTGCTGCATCGAAAGAGGGAGTGCTGACGCGACCAGGCACCAACATCATTTCCGGCGAAGAGATTGCCATCAAGCTCGAGTCGGTCAAGGCGAAGCACCCACAGTTGGAGTATGAAGCTCGTGTGTACAAGTCGCTGGCGGGTGGTGTGGGTATCCCATTTGTGAGATGGTTTGGCACGGAATGCGACTACAACGCCATGGTCCTCGATCTGCTGGGTCCTTCTCTCGAGGATCTCTTCAACTTCTGCAACCGCAAGTTCTCCCTCAAGACCGTCCTCCTTCTCGCCGATCAGCTCATCTCCCGCATCGAGTACATCCACGCGAAGAGCTTCATCCACCGCGATATCAAGCCCGACAACTTCCTCATGGGCATCGGCAAGCGTGGCAACCAGGTCAACGTGATCGATTTTGGTCTGGCCAAGAAGTACCGTGACCCCAAGACGCACTTCCACATTCCATACAGAGAGAACAAGAACCTGACTGGTACCGCTCGTTATGCCTCGATCAACACCCACTTGGGTGTCGGTAAGCCAAACCCAGCTCTCTTGTCTCTGGAGCGCCTACTGATCATCTTCCAGAGCAATCTCGTCGCGACGACATGGAGTCCCTCGGCTACGTCATGCTGTACTTCTGCCGCGGATCACTCCCGTGGCAAGGCCTGAAGGCGGCAACGAAGAAGCAGAAGTACGACCGCATCATGGAGAAGAAGATGACCACTCCGACCGAGGTCCTGTGCCGTGGCTTCCCCAACGAGTTCGCCATTTACCTCAACTACACCCGCAGCCTGCGTTTCGACGACAAGCCCGACTACTCCTACCTCCGCAAGATTTTCCGCGATCTCTTTGTCCGCGAAGGCTTCCAGTACGACTATGTATTTGACTGGACGGTGTACAAGTACCAGAAGAATGCCCAGGCCATCGCTCAGGCCCAGGGAAACCAGAACGCGGCCGAGGACGCTGAGGAGAAGCCGGGCCGTAGGACTGGAGCCGCCACCCGTGGTACTACCGGCCAACTCTCCAAGGACCGCACTGGTGCTGTTCCGCAGAGAGAGGGTACCGGAATGTGAGTGCGCACATACACATGACCTGCCTCCGAACCTCCGTCTTGTAAGGCGCCTTCTCCTCTGCGTTCGTGATTGGTATACGCGCGGGGGGATGGAAGACTTGTGCTAACGACCGCTTCTGTTCCAACAGGCAACTTCGCAGTGCAAACAAGCGTGGCGCTGCTGATCAGTCCTACCCTGGTTACTGAACGACGGACAGGCTCTCGGCGGGGCTGCCACTCACTCTCATCTCACGGACATCGTAGCAGGCATTGAGCAAGCAACGTTTGTCGATGCTTTGGATCTGGACCACGGACTGGACCTGGCAACACTTTCTTATCGGTATCTGGCACTAGTACACGGCTGTTTGATCGTTTCGCTTCTCGCATGGGCTCGCACAAGACAGGACGATGCTTTGTGCAATCGATCGTGTTTTGAAACATGCGACCTTGGAGAAGCGAAGACGAACGACTTGCAATATCTCAACTTGCAGCAACACACAGTCTTCTGGCAGTGTCACTCGGCAGGGTTTTTGGCGACCCTCTTCAACATGAAGCGATCAAGCTGGACTCTCCTGCAGGCGTGGAGCCACCGATAATCACCCTTTTCCTATCTTACGAATCGACCCGACTTTCCATTTGGACGATAAAAACCGACAAAAATAAACTTGCTCCATCCCGATTTCCTTTGGCGTTTCTTTCTGGACTTTTTGGAACCCACCTGCTTCGTATGTCTTCCTACAGTTCTGTTTTTCCGCGCGACGAGTGGAGGAGATAATGGCTTCGAGAATGTGGAGGGTACGCGTGGGGAGGTTTTTGTGCGTACGAATATCAGGGGACGAGGGGATCTCTTTTCTATGTGAAGCGTCGCCAGGATGGCAGCACGTTGGGCTTGTCACGAGACCGGCGGAGCATGTTGCAAGGAGAGACGTGTTAGCATGGATCAGAGGAGTGCTGCGGCGCGAGTTGGTTTTCCTGATCTTGGCTGAGCACGGTGTTTGTTCTTGGTTTTGTGCTGCGTTCTGCGTATTGAATAGTGTGGTAATACAATTGTGTTGCCGCCATGTTCGTCTCCTCCCAAAATTACCCTACTTCGCCGGTCTGTGGTTTGCTTTCATGTGCACTTGTCAAGGGAAAGACTGAGCCTTGCCCACTTTGAACGGAAACGAGAGTTGAGATGATGTGCTGTCCTTTCAACAGACCAGCGGAGTGTACATCTTTGCCGCAACCCCCTTCTACTGTAACATTGTAGTTCTCACATATCATCCATCCCCCAATCATCGTCGTCCATCGATGCATCATCACCGGCCAGCATCGCCCCGTTCTTCCGCCTACCGTTCCCCATTGCCTTCTTATCTCTCTTATCCCTAATCCCCTTAACCTTCTGTCTCCCACTCCTCAAATTCCCACCCTTCATCGCAGCCACTTTCGCTTCCTTGGAAGAATTATTCACCACCCTCCCAAACTCATCCACACCCACATCAGGCACACCCTGCAAATCAACTTTCATCCGTTTCTTCTTGTCTTTCTTCGCGGTTTTGACAAGCTTCGCATCCAAATCCCCTGTGATATCGCGCGGTTTGGCTTTGACGTTTCGGGGAACGCGGGTTTTGGCTCCGAGGGCCCAGAGGTCACCCCAATTGAGTTTTCGTGCGTCGCGGAAGGCTTGTTTGCTGAAGGAGCGGGGGACGGTCCAGCGTTCGAGGGTTCCTGAGGGGGTGCAGAGGTCGAGGATTACGTGGCCTTGGCGTTTGAGGGGTGGGAGGATGGTGCGGGGGAGGGAGAGGGGGTGCGGAGGGGTGGAGGAGTGGGTGGTGGTGTTTTCGTAGCCGATGAAGGCGCGGTCGGTGGTTGTGGGGGATTGTATGAGGGGCGTGGGTGTGAGGTTGTCGGTGGAAGTGCGGAGGTCTCGGCCTCGCATTACGGAGATGTAAGAGAATTCGACGTCCTCGTGGTTGCGGCCTTTGGTGCCGAAGATGTTTTGTAGGAAGGCGGGGCGGTGGTAGCGTTGTTCGAAGGCGCAGATGTCGCGGCGGCCTTTGACGTGGCCTTTTTGGGCGTACATTGGACAATCGGAATGATTTGTGCAGGGCGCGATGATCATGCCTTTTTCCTTAGGCTGGGTCGAAAGGTCAGGTCCTTCTGTATGGACCTCTTCAGTTATTTCCTCACCTGAGGCATCGTCCCAAACGATGTGCTCATAGTTAGCGCCAGAATTTGGAAGCTTCTCTTCGATGCTTGTGAGACGTTGCTCTGAACCAGGTGAGGAGATGCGTTGTTCGAGGAGAAGGTCTCGCGCACCGGCTACCATTTCGAATCCTCGCGGTACGCCTTTTTCGAGAAGAGCCAGCACTCCACCATCTGTTGACAGCAGAGACCACAGGTTCTGCACATGGGTCTTGCGAACGTAGTCTTCTCGTAGCTGCCACAGAGTATGTGGTGCAACAATAATGTCGAACTTGCCCTGAGATGGTGCACTCTCCGCATGAAGATAATCAGGCAATCTCGGCACAAAGGTCGTGTTTTCGAGAAGCTTGCTCGCACGTTTCCTGAGCACGTCCGAACTTGTCAACACAGTCGCATGACCCAATGGTGCACCCACACCAGCTCCACCGACTTTTCCATCGGCCTCTGCTAGTGCCATTGGACTTTCTAAATCATCCTCTGACTTTCCAATCAGTCGTTCCCATTCGGCTCGAATGATCTCTCGCACAGCAAGAATTCCAGCACCGCCTCCACCAGCATCCAGTATCCTTAGCTCTCCGGCTTCAGCCTTGCGGACTAGCCCTTCCGCCCAAGCACTTCCTAGCCTCTTTCTCGTCTCTACCAAGACGCTCAACACGCTCGCGTAGACTCCTGGGTATAGCGTACTCATGTAAACGTCGCCCTCGATCTCAGACATCTGCTGTTGGTAGGCATCCAGAGTGATCGCCTTTTGAGGCATCAGCTTCCCTCTGGCAGGTGTAGAGGTACTGTATGGTAGACCAGGGCCTCCAAAGACTCTGTGCGCAGCATCGCTGAGATGTGTGTTTGAGATACCTGAGAGCATTCCGGTAACTGGATCAACGTATGGTGCTTTCGGCATTTCTATCGTTGACGGAGAGGTAGCAAATCGTCCTTCGAGGGTCAGTGGATGCGTGCGCTGATATACGGCAGCTTCGTCGGCAAGTACTGTGTCCTGTTGCGATATAGCTTCCGAGATTGTACCAGCATCGAATGCAGCTCGCATATCGTCTGCTAGTCGCTCGTTGCTGGGACGATGTCGCTCTGGCCGTACTTGACCCATCGGTGTGTCCTCCTCTGAGAGCTCATCTTCCTCCAAGGCTTCGTTCTCATCGAACTCCACCTCCTCTCCCTCTTGATCGATCACTCCCGTGCCACTTCTACCCATCAGTTGTCCCAGGTCGCTAGGTTCCTCGCTGATCGCTTCCAGCTGTCGTAAATCACCGAACAATCTTTGGTGAACTGTGATTTCGTCCCCTTCCAGGACTTGTGAAGGAATAGTCGCGGTTCCGTAATACTCGCGCAGTGTTCGAACTCTTGCTTCCAGCTTTACATTGTCTCCTGCCAGATCTTCTATTGCCGCTCCTTCGGTGCGTAACCCAGATTGTGCAAAGACACTATCTCGCCATTCCTCACGCGAAATATGGCCTCTCGTGTATAATGTCTCGATGAGCTCGATCTCTTGCTGTCGTGTAAAGCCTGTGGCTTTTGCCTCTCTCCTCGTGCTTTGACTGAATGATCGTGTCTGGTATCTCATCGATGACCTCAATTCATAGTGTCTCGTCGTTCGTGCCGGATTGATAGTCTTCGAACGCGATACAATCACCGTTGATGTACTTTTGTTCCTCCTAGTCCTCGCCATTTCCATCCCTCGAAGCAATCCTCGGAGTCTGCATGTGGCGCAGCCCGGCCTGAAAGCCGTGGGCGGCAACATTTTCTCCAACGGCGGTTGGCTTTCCAAGAAAGACTGCCTAACGAATGTGAAGGTAATGGTGAGAAAAGAAGTCCAAGAAATGTTTGGGCTCGGAGGTGATGCTGACTGAGTGGCCAATCATTGGCTCGTCGGAATGAACTCCGCTGTCACGTCGCGTCCTGCTGGACTTTGCATCTGGAGAACACAGTTCAACATCCTGGATGCACATACGCGGAGACCGAGAGGTCAGTCCCGTCGTGTGAGTTCAAAGCATTACCATGTCACACAAACACTTTCAACACATTTCTGGACGCGTTTGATGGCATGCATAGCGTCGGAGTTTTATCGAGCATGCTCCCCAGACCACGTCCGCTGCTCTCCTCTGGTAGGAGACACTTCGGCGCGAGTGCGAACTGGACATACAAACCTCCCTCTGAGCAGTCAAGACGCTGGCTAGCCACCTCAGAAACGCGCAGATGGACTGTCAAAGATCGCGCAACGTTGCATAGTCTGCAAAAAGTGGCAAAACAGATGAGGAAATTGCGTCTTCATTGGGGAGGAGCCTTGCGTCTGTCAAGTGGGAGCTACCTCGTTTGTCTCGGACATTCTGGAGTGAGGAAGAGCTCTGCAACCTTGACGCCCTCGTTGCGCAAAAAGTGAGCGTTGGCATGATAGCGGATACATTGGGACGGTCTATAAACAGTGTCGTGAATGCAAAGTACAGACGCTCCCGGACAGCTGCTAAAAGCCAATGCGCTGGTCGACCGTACGCGAGACCAAAGACTGTGTATCGAAGATGGTCGGAAGACGAGTCACGGAAGTTGCGGGACCTTCGGCGCGAGGGCGCAAGTATCCCAGAGGCCGCTGTTATCCTTGGTCGGTCGAGGAATAGCATTGCTCAACGTGAGAGACGGGGAGCCTCGGGTGAAAAGCACTTGGTGATGAGCCCGGATGTGCAGCGAAAGCTGGTTGAAATTAGAGACTCAGGAATGTCGTGGAATGACGTCCATCTCCAAATGCCACGGTGGTCGCAGGGTGCACTCTGCCAGCGTTACCACAGGATCAAAAGGGATTCATTCGAAGTAACCAGAACAGGTGAGATGTGGAGTCAAGAAGAGTTGAATGAACTTCGTCGCCTGGTCGCAGAAGGCGTGCATTTCCGCGACATAGCTGTTCGACTGACTCGTTCGCCAAATGGTGCCCGCAGAGCCTATAGGTATCATATGAAGAAGCTGTAAAACTGTGACCGACCGCGAAACTAGACGTGTTCGCTGAAAAAAAGGGTCAAAGAAGTTGAGTCCAGGTTCGGTGTAGCTATTGCACGTGTGTTCAGAAACGGATTGAGTCTCGCGACATGGGTAGATAGTGGTGAGCAGTGTCCGACGTGTCAGCGTGGACGCATGAGACTCGTATCTTTCAGCAGTTCCTCGATCGTTCTTTGTTCATCGTTCATCTCGTATAGACTTCCACCTGCTCATCTGTGAATCTGGTAGAGGCTTGGCATTGATCGGAGATAAGCGGACGAAGCGTCACGTCACCTCAGTCCAGCCAGGAGTACTGCAGCTTCGACACACCTACAACACCTATTCCCTACCCCCTGCCCGTCGGGCATCTACGAAACCATGTTCCACCAAGGCGACTTGCAGAGCGGCATTAGTCGCGCACTTGCCGAGCAGAAGCTCGTTGCCTGCTTCATTTCCTCCGACAACGAAGAGAGCCAGAAATGGGAGCATCAGTGGCTCGGGATAGGGCGTCGCCCAGCCGCAATCGATATCTGGTCTACAAAGGCCGTCATACTAAAGCTTGAATATGGCAGTCAAGAAGCAGGGTTCCTCAGCGCCTTTTGTCCGATCACGAGTAGTCCGATCTTCGTGATCATAGACAAGGGAAGAGTGGTAGACAAAATTGAGGGTGGCATCGGCCATGAAGAGTTCATGACGCGAATCAGCACGGCTTTGGACATAGAGTTTCATGTGATGAAGAAGAGTGAATTCGAGGCAGCGAAGCAGCGGAGCAAGGAGCAAGATCAGCCTGAGCAGGAAAGCGCGGCTAGCGATCCAAATGCATCAACGAGCTCATCTACAGAGCACCAGGACAGAAACGAGGTAGTAAATCCTCCCAGTACAATATCGGCAGGGTCGACTGCGCCACCATCACAGCAACACCAGCAGCCAGCGACCGTATCAGAAAGCACACCTTCTCCTGCGCCCGAAAGCTCCAGCGCGGATATGTCAACACTCTTCCCAGATCGCGCTCAACGTCACGAAGCAGAGGCTACCAAGCGAGCTGCTGCAGAAAAGGCAGAACGCGCTGCACGTGCAAAAGCTCGACGGCTAGAAGAAGAAAAGGCGCTGGCCTCCGACAAGGGAAAGGGAAGAGCGACCGAGGAGACTGAAAAAGAAAAGTCACGTAGAGATTGGATATTGCAGCAAAAGATACGGAAAGACGAGGCGAAGAAGGACCGAGAACGTGTTCTAGCACAGATCGAAGCAGACAAGCAAGAGCGCAAAGCCCGCTCACAGCGACCGGCTGCCGAGGCCGCACCCGAGAGCCGGCTGCCTACATCGATAGAAGCAGCGAGCAAGCGACGCACGGGTGCCGGAGGCATGTGTAGTCTTCAGATCAGATTGTTCGATGGGACTTCTATCAAGGGACGCTTCGAGCCCTCAGCTACTCTCGACAGCACCGTCCGTGATTGGATTAAATCAACCACAGCCGAGCAAGGCAACACCAACGCGGCCGATGTTCCATTCACATTCAAGCAGATCATTTCACCGCTGCCGAGCCGTAGTATAGAAGTCAGCGAGGAACGCCAGTCGCTTGCAGATCTTGGGCTGACGCCGAATGCGACATTGGTCCTCGTACCTGTTGCTGGTTATACGGAGGCCTACAGTGGCAATGCTGGCAGGGGCTACATGAGCAGTGCACTGCACTACACATATGCGCTGGGCAATGGGGCCTCCAGCATTCTTGGATCGGCGATGTCGTATGTGCCTGGACTGGGAGGATCAGCAACTGCAGCTCCTACAGAGTCGACTACGAGGCATTCGCGCAGCACTTCGGACGATGAGGGCCCGACAAGCTTGGATGGCTCGTCGGAGTCACTCGGGTCAGCAAAGGTCAAGGTGAAGACCTTGGCAGATCAGCGTGCGGAGGCTGAGCGAGAGAGGGCGAAGAACCCCGAATTCTACAACGGCAATAGTTCTGCTTTCGAGGGCAGAAGAGATGATGACGACCGAAAGTGACACGTTGATCTCACTGGGGATGACGCACCTGCGATACCTGGAGAATTGACTGTAGAAGCATTGAGATGCCGGGCATCTTTTTCGAACAATTCCAAGAGCTTTGTAGGGTTTGTTGTGACGCGAACACAGCGGAGTCGAGCATCAGAATCGACAGTCCAGCTTCCACCAGCAAGATGAGGGACATGCCGCCAGACGTCGCATTTCTTGCCGGTGTTCGTACCCATAGCGAGCTTTGCAGATCTTCGAGCTAGCGTCCTCCTAGCAGCGGACTCTCAAAAGCTTAAATTGACTCCAGTGCTGCGCAGAGGCGACACCTACAGCAGGGCTTATCAGACTATGATTGTGCGGCTGACATCACCTACTACCACAAGATCTGGACCGGTTGCTAAAATTGGCTCAGATGATTATGCGATTCGACTTTGCGGAATTGTCGATGTTGCAAAGAACCAAGAGAGTCTTAGACTGCGCTTGGCACCTTCGGCCCACAACAGCTCTAACCAGTCCGCGGGCACCATGACTGCGGGCGACGGATCTGGGAAAATCGGACCTTGCGGCGACCAGAACGAGAATTGTTCTTGGTAGCGGATCGCTTCTTGCACTGCGACCTAGGGCAGGTGCTTACCATCTGCGATCTTTTCATCCGAGGTATCCGATCTAGGAATGCATGGGGCAGCACACATACACACAGAATACTGCTGCAAGGCGAGAACTTGGAAGACTGAAAATTTGTCACAAAGCATAAGCCTCGAGGCATTTGCGATAGTATGCCTCCACGATTCCTAGTCCGCTGCCCTTCCCAACTGGTGGACGTCCCTATAATGCGCATGCAAGCTAACACACGAAACTTGTGCCATCAAAGTTTGTGGCACTCGTCTTGGCATTTCCCTCAGCCAACAGTGTATGACCCACATCAATGTGCTTAAATCCTTGACCGGCTGCATATGCAACGCCAAGATCTTTTACAAGGGCAATCATTTGGCATCTGACAGTCTGTTGTTGGAAGCAACAGGGCCTTGGCTCAATGCAAACGACGAGCGGCGGTCATCGCTTGTAGTGCTGGCTGTGCACATGCAACGCTGACGATAAGCTTATTCGGACATGTGATCCCCTGGGATGTGCTTGCGAATGGCGTAGCGTCGAACACGCCTGCTCTACTGCACGCTGCAGTACTGCTAGAAGAACACCTTCGGAGACCACTGCGATCAGCCTGCACTCTTGGGATTGAAGTGTTAAATCCGTCCAGTATCCGCGGTGTTGGCAAGAGTCCCAATCCCGACTGGCCATCCTTGCGCAACGGCTCGTCAGCCAGAGCCCGCTCGACAAATCATGAAGTGGTGGACTTGTCGAACGCCAAACGTTCTGTTGCAATATCAAGGGACGGTATTCACAGAACATCTGGAAAGCTATCACTTGGGTTGCAATGTTCATCTCCACAATTACTTGTTCAAATGCGCCATCGACCAATCTGTGACTGCACCTCTGACGGTGAGGGCATCAATACATTGACACGCACCACAGTCCATGACGTTTCCATACTGGAGATTTGTACATTCTTGCACATGGTGCTCAAGCATCAACCATGTCTCCATGTTTGCCGCGAAGCCTCCAAGATCTAGACGTCACCAGTCTACACTCCGTCCTTGAATTGTTTGGTTGGCATACAGCTTGGAGAGTAGGATCATGAGAATTGGCGAGGACCGCGTAGCCGCAATGCACGTGGGCAGCCTGCGTAGCACCGCCCTCCTCGATCAAGGGTGTCAGCATCAATTATCCCATCGGAATCAACGGCCAGCAGGAAAGGTTCGCAGGGCTGTCGTTTAGTGTCATCGAGCTGGGATCAGCCGGTATAAGCGGCCGCTCCGCACAAATACGTTCGCTATGTGACTTGCTTGTGCAGAACAGACACCAGGTTCCAGGCAGATCAATACGACTGATGTGATGCACGGCGCCAAGCCCGCGCACTGCGCGCCGGCTGACAGCGAGGTGAAGTCGAACCATCTTTGGTAACACTCCAGTGGCGCCAAGGGCCTTCACCTTGCCTCCATTGCCCGAAATGGAATTCGAGGACGTTCCGTGCTATGCGAAGGCCTTGACAAGCCAAGAAGTACAATTCAATGACGATGGTGACTGAGTGCTATCAAAGCAGTATAAGAACGATCGTTTTTTCCTTCGAAAACATCATCATCAGCACCACAGCAAGACAAAGCAACTACAGCAATCAGATCCACACCAAAAAATCCAACAACTCACAGCAACATGCAATTCAAGCTCATCGCTGCCTCTTTGGCTGCTCTGTCTGTCGGCAGTGCCATTGCTGGACCACTCCCAGCTCCGGTACAGGTATGGTTGATTCACTGGATATGCCTCCGAGTTCCTCACTGACATGCAGAAGGACGATGGCCTCATTGCCCGCGATGCCGCACCAGTCGCCGAGCCACTCCCTGAAGCCGCTCCAGCGCCAGAGATAGAAGAACTGGACGCTAATCTCGACCTCGCAAGGGTCGATCTGGACATCAAAGCTCGCAGTATCAATATCGACTTGGTCGGCAACTGGCAAGGCCAAGCCCGTAACTGGGCCAATAGCCGTATAGGCACAATTCCGACTCAGGTGCAATGGAACAATGCTCGTGCGTGGTGGCCTAATCAGGCCTTTGACAACAACGTCTGGGGCGTCAACAACTGGCAGACCAACGGCTGGAACGGAAATTTGTGGTACTTGTACTGGCTGTACTATTACTACTATGGTTACTACAACACCTGGAACACCTACTGGCCAACGCAATGGAACAACTGGAACAGCTGGTGCTCGCCTGGTTGGTGCTAGATGGCTTCTCAGGTCAGTCGATGCGAAAACGGGAAAGAAGAGAAGAGGTGTGATGAATAGGATGCCCATGATTTTGATGACGATGATAATGCAATCTCACCCAAGTCCAGAGCTTGAAACAGCAAGCAGATAGAAATATTATCCGACCCAGACGCTAGACTAGCATATTGATGACGAATGTTAAATGGCTATTTCCTCTACAGATTTCAGCTATTGTGGCCTGTCACTGCCAAGTTTACTCAAACTCCTGCCCTCGAAATTATCTAGATTGGTCTCGCGGATTTGATGTGTAAGTTCGCAACGGAAGTGTGAAATTCTCAGTCAGAAGCTTTACAGAGACCGAAAGGACAAACCGATTGGTCATGACTTGTGTCCCAATCCTGTGATGATCTAGTAAAGCTAGGCTGGTTTAGGGAAGCTGGAGACGTTATGTTGTCTAGTTCCACGAAGAAGTTTTATGGGTGACCAGTCTGTGCGCCCTCTTTTCACTTAAGTGGTTGGAAATTTGGCTCTGACGGTGTCAGGACTGCGCCCGAGCGCGCGAGCAATGTCGTAGGTCGCAACGCCTCGGTCATGTTGCGTGACAAGCTCGTCGACTTCCTCTAAAGTCCATTTGGAAGGAACGCCCGGCGGTGGATCCCGAAGCAGCTTCAGAAGCTTACTTACTGCCCCATGAGTGCGACCAAAGACCGCTCCAATCTCGCAGTAGGTCATGCCATTTCCACGCAACTTCAGTATTTCTTGGTCCTCGTCCCGGGTAAAGGGCCGGCGCGTTTTTGTCGTTATTTGTTGTCTACGCAAGCAACGCTGGACACTTCCCGCAGTGCGACCGAGTTCGCTAGCGATCGCTTGTATTGTCCATCCTTCAGATCTGCGACGCAGAATATTCTGCATTTCCTGATCGGAAATTGCTTTGCGTTCAAATCCGGCGAGTTGGTCTTTAGTTATCTCATGCCGCGGAACCAGCGGCGCAATGCGGCTTTACTACATTGAAGTTCCTTTGCAATAGCTTCGAAAGTTTTGCCTCCACGATAACGTTGCTTGATGAGGGCTTCGGCCTCGAGCCGTTCAAAGACGCCCAGCTTTGATTTCGGCTGACATCCTCGTGTAAGAGCCGCTTCGGGGACGTTACACCTAAATCGAAGGACTTGCCAACGCTCCATCACTTTTTGGGCAGTGCAACGCAATTCTTTCGCAATTATGCGAGGTGCAGCGCCCTCGCATTTCCGCTGAATGATAACATCGTCGTCTTGTCGACTGAAACCTCGTCCAGAGTGGTCAAGCTGCCGGCTTGGACGGAGTAAGCCGTCGTATCGAGTTTTCACAGCATTGGCAGTACGGCCGAGTTCCTCTGCAATGGATGAGAAGTCCGCACCCTCCTTCCGCCTTTGCAGAGTGAATGCTTCTTCGTCCTTGGTCCAGATTCTAAGTCGTCCCCCTGGCGGGGCGGTAGCCTGGCCACGGATTGGGAGGCATCGAGTCCGAGTACATTCGAGCAGCGGAGTACACGGTCTGCTATGGTACAGGAGCCGCAGCATCGAGGAACGCTGGTGCGGACGGCGTAAAGTGAGAAGCTTTGTTGGTGGCCCAGACCGATGCCAAGCATTACGTCGGCAGAGTTGCCTGCGGACGTCGCGTCACAGCTTCGCTCAAGTGAGCTTGCGGATCTCGAAACATCGACAACACCACTTCCGCCATCGACTTCCAACATCGCTCACCTACACTGGATCATCGCGCTCCGATCCTTGCACGCTACTCTGGCCAACCTCCGACTCAGGCTATATTCAGGCGGTAGACACTCGACCACGGGAAACACGGCACAAGATGTCTGACGGCAGCGTCTTGAAGGCTGACAAGGACTATACCAAAGAAGTCGATGCTCTCCTTCCCGAAGCTGAGAAGATCGCCAAGGTAGGACACTTGTTATCAGAGAAACCAGATATCGTAAGAGACTGACATCGGCACAGAATGGCCAAACACAGCAAGCCATCGACAAGCTGCTCAGCTTGGAGAAGCAAACACGGCAATCTTCCGATCTTCCCTCCACATCGCGCCTGATCGTCGCCATCGTCACAATATCAAAGGAGTCTAGCGACTGGAGTCTGCTGAATGAGCAAGTGCAGTTGTTGAGCAAGAAGCATGGACAACTCAAGCAGGCGATCTCCAAGATGGTCCAAGTTGTCATGGGCTTTCTGGATGACACTCCAAACTTGGAAGTGAAGTTGAGCGTGATCGAGACGCTGCGCACCGTCACAGAGGGCAAGGTGAGATGGGTCTCGTGCGGGTGACGAGCAATAGGATACTGACCAGGGCTGCAGATCTTCGTCGAGGTCGAGCGAGCGCGTGTGACACGCATCCTGTCGAATATCCAACACACACAGGGCAAGATTACTGCCGCCAAGGACACATTATGCGAGTTGCAAGTCGAGACTTTTGGATCGATGACGAGGCGAGAGAAGACTGAGTTCATCCTCGATCAGGTGTCCCTCTGCATTGAAGATGGAGACTGGACACAGGCGAGTATTCTGTCGCGTAAGATCAGCACACGCTACTTCTCACGAAAGCCAAAGAAGACAGAGGAGCAGATTGAGAAGGAGAAGAAGGAGCGGGAAGAGAGGAAGCGCCTCGCGGCGGAGGTCAGCGCGGGTGAGGTGGAAGAGCCGATTGACGACGATGTCACAGACCTGAAGTTGCGCTTCTACGAACAACAGATCACAATCGCCAAGCATGACGACAAGTATCTGGAGGCCTGCAAGCACTATCGGTCAGTGTTGGACACCGAGGCCGTAGAGGACGACCCAGACAGACTTCGTGCAGCTCTGCAGCGTGTGGTCTACTTCATCCTCCTGGCACCATACGACAACGAACAGTCTGATTTACTACATCGCATCGCGCAAGACTCGCGAATTGCAACATCCTGTCCACAAGAAGCGGAACTTATCAAGCTCTTTACAACTCACGAACTCATGCGCTGGCCGGCGATCGAGACCAACTTTGGCAAGCAGCTCACAAGCACCGACATCTTCTCCGCGGCCAAATCGGATCCGAAGAAGGATCCCAAGGCAAACGAGCGCTGGCTTGACTTCCGCAAGCGTGTCATTGAGCACAACGTTCGTGTCATCGCGAAGTACTACACTCGCGTGCACTTCTCGCGGCTTACAGAGCTGCTCGATCTGCCAGCGGAGGAGACGGAGAAGTACATCTCAGATCTTGTCACCAGCAAGACGATCTACGCACGAATCGATCGACCGGCACAGATCGTCAGCTTCGAGAAGAAGCGGGACGCAGACGAGGTGCTGAACGAATGGAGCGGCAACATGAAGAGCTTGCTGGGTCTGCTGGAGCGAATCGATCATCTCATCACGAAGGAAGAGATGATGGCGAGGATTCAGCCGAAGAGCGTGAAGGCCTCGTGAAGAGCTGACAGGATGAGAACGTACGAAGGAGGAAATGTATCATAGGTACGGCATTTGATGGGACACCATGCCGATATGATGGCACGTCCGCGCATAGGCGTTCCGTGTGTATGCATAGATCTGGCTGTAGTGTTGTATGCACGATAGCTAATGATATGCCAATACTCAATCAGAACTCAACATGCATTGCTAGCTCGTGAGTGTCTCGATGGGCTCATGGCATCCCGAGCCAAGGCCGAACCTCTGGTCAAATGCGACTCTGCTCATCGGAATTTGGTCCGATCCCGGTCGAAGCTGTTGCGGCGAGCTCGGCCATCTCTGACCTCACCATTGCGAGACTTCCTCTCACTCTCACACTGTACACATTTCAGACGACCTCCTGCCCATCTGAAGCGCGTGAACTCTCACTGATCCTCAGATCAACTCCTCGGTCGCCCAGAACGAGCGCGCAGACCACACTCGCTGCATTGGCAGGCGCCCACCACTCCCGCTGTCTGCCCGCCGGCACACCACAAACCCACGATGTTCGCGACCCCAGCCCTCCGCTCAGCGGGCAGCGGAGGCTACCCAGGCTTCTTTCGTCGTAGCATGGAGGAGCTTCGACGCCAAGCTAAATTCGCCGTCAAGATGGAAGGGCTTCACATCCCGATAAAACCCTTTCCGCTCATCAAATTCGAAGAGAACCTCTCACCCGAACGATGCAAAATCATGTGTGACTCCGATGTAGGCGGATTCTCTAAAGCCAGTCTATCATATGTTGATGGGGCGGCGCACATAGAAAGGACAGCCGGAGAAGGAAGTGATATGAAGAAGGGAGGTGTGATTGTGAGTGAGGAGGGAAAAGAGCCGAGTCATGCGGTATTTCAAGGCAGCATAAGCACAGAACTACCGCCGAACCGGCCACAGATTCAGAGAAGTGGTTATGCCGGGTTCAGAACGAGAGATCGAGGCATGAGTCTGTTTGGCAAATTGCTATGGGACCTATCACCCTATTCGTATCTGGCACTACGGATCAAGAGCGACGGGAGGAAGTATTTCGTCAACTTCCAGACGGAGAGTATTGTACCAACGGACTTGCATCAGCATCTGTTACCGAGTCACAGCCCTGGGGAGTGGGAGACCGTCACGATTCCGTTCAGTGCATTTGTCAGGACGAATTATGGGCAGGTGGTGGAGCCGCAGAAGGAGATGATGAGCACAAAAGTGAGAAGCGTGGGGATCAGTCTCATCGACCGAGTGCCGGGGCCGTTTGAACTGAAGATTGCGGATATCTATGCAACTAATCGCCCGCCGGAAAGGAAGGCTGGATTGGAAGAGACCGGGTTTGACCTGAGCATGGAGCCAGAAGAGGAGGAGTCTCGCGGTATGATGGACGAGATCGAGCCAAGAAAGAAGAAGGGAGAGCCAGAGAGGATTTTAATATGAGGTGGAGCAAGTGATGGAATCATAGTGCGACGTGCGATGTTGAGCTTGGTACGTGCGACCAAAGCGGTATCCGAAGAGCTCGTGCAGCAAACTTGCCTGGCGATGCTCAAATGCTCCACCGTGGGCATTACTTCAACTTCAGCAGTCCACAAGTGCAGCTTGAGCGACCCCGACAGTTGGAACTACTTGACTCGAAGCTTTGTAAAGACAAATTTGGCCACGTCATGGGATCGTGAGAAAGTGAATGGTGAATGGTGAATGGTGAATGGCTTCTTTATAGCCGAGCGTGTCGGCCCGTCAAAAGCTTTATGGCTGCACCCACCTTGCCAACTGTATATCACACATCCCCCAACGCTCGATCGAACACTGGCCTTGTGGCATCCACCAGCTTTTGCCGATGGACCACGGGGCATACCAACATGGCGAAGCAAGTATCATTCCAAGATCTGGAGTGCGCGATGCAAACTCATAACCTCGAGGATTCCGAGATTGACCAATTGATGGCAATCGACATCTCGGTCGGCGGTTCAGATGGGGCAGCATCAGTCGCCGAACCCTCTGCGCCAGACCTCTCTTCTTGGAGCGCCGAGATCGACCAGTTCATGGCGGCTATCATCATCGTCTTCCAGAATCCCGAATGCTGTAATCTCGCGGATCAATCCGAATTCTGGACCGCTGTCCTGGCCTTCATGGATCCAAACCACGAGGTCTTCCAGGCGCTGAATCCAATTCGAGAAATCCAGACAGTGTACAAGAGATTAAGAGGGCCGGCCATCAGAAAGTATGGAGATCTGGCGGACCTGAGAGGTCTGTTTGGCAAGGGAAAGAAGAAGCGGGCGAAGGTTTTGCATCGGTTGAAGCAGGAACATGCCGGTCCCGGTGAGAACAAGCCGGTACAGGGAAACCATCAGCAAGGCGAGCGCTTGCAGCGGGACAAGGCGTTGAGAAAGAAGCAGAGGAGAGCTGTGAAGAGGGAGAAGAGAAAGTGGTTTCATTTGCAAGGCTTAGGGGACGCTTTGCCGAAGATCGAACCCGAGGAGTAGGCTGCTCGCACGAGTTTGCGAAAAGGATTGTTGTACACAGGCTCGATGGGGTGGATGCCAAAGTATGACAAAGGAAACAGTCGGCTGAATGGCATTTGAATCTTGCTTTCTATCCTTCTTTGCGTCGAAGCGAGACTCGACAGCTAAATCCTTCCCCAGCAATGCGGCGACGTAGCGCGCTCCCAGCGTAACCTGGTGGATGAGAGACAGACAGCACGACAAAGCCCAAAAATGAGCGGCATAACAATACCCATACTCGAGCTCGAGTTTGCGGCCACCGCTGTCACTATCAACAATGACTGGGAATACTCGATTTCCGCACATATCGATCACGTTTACCACACTACCACCAACCGAATCGATGAGCACGAAGTCCCGGTCCCAGTTAAAGTACTCAAGACATTTCTCCACTGCTCTTTGTCATCCCACACCAATCCTCATCAATCCAAGAAGAACACATGAAGCGTCCGACTCTCCCTGCGAAAGGAGAAGAGAAGCAAAAGATGGAGAGAACGCCCGAATGGGCAGCACACGTGAACGGGTTTCTTCTACGCCACTCGTTGGCAGATCAAAGCTTACACATGGGTATCATAAATATGGAGACAAAACTCATGACCAAGACTGTTCCAGTTCTGTTCGACCATCGCACCGTATCAGCTCGTTCCCTCTCTAACTGGAGTTGCCTCCCCATCGCCATCTTCGTTCTTACTATTCGAGTGAACCCTTCCATTCTGCCAGTCACTACACCAAATGAATGTGGCGCACCTCCACTGACTACCTGGCGTGCGATCTTTCTCTCCACTCGGCCCGAGCGGCCTCGCGCACATCCAGAAACTTCGTCCTTGATTGTAGCCTTTCTTTTTGGTGAGCATGCTCTTGCAAGGCTCATTGTGACCCTCGCAGAGAGGCGCGACGGGTTTGCTGAACAAGGAAGACCAGGACTTTTGGGTGCGCTCGGCGGAAGCAAGCTGTTGGGAGAACGAGCGAGGAGAAATCTCGTGGTCTGTGCTAGGGTCGGGAGGCTCGGTGGGCCTGGGGGTAGAGGGATCTTTGGTAGGAGATGGGGTGTTCGATGTCTTGTTAGACTGGGAGAGTTGAGTGTGCAGAGCGTTTGAGGCGGCTATAGCACGCTGGAGATCAGGATCATCGTCGCTGTCGGTATTGTTGCTGACTGGAGTGCCAGAATGCTTCTCTGGCGATGGATCGTTAGGCTTGGGAGGCGGATTCTTCGATTGAAAGAATCCTTTCAAGCTCTGTTGACCTTTGGATGCTGCCATCTTCGCATCGGACTTCTGACGTTTGATTGGAGGCTCTTTCACAAGAGGGGCGGCCGGGGCTTTTCTCTTTGCCGGAGATGCTGTGGAGGGCAGCGGCTGTTCTTGCGTTATATTTGACGCAGCTTGATCATTGGTGCCATTCGGCAGAGCCGTCGAACCTGAGTCTGGCGCTGGTTCTTGCTGCGACGATTGCATTTTCTTTGACGCTGGTGCTGCAAACATGCTCTTGATAGTGCGCCGCTTGTCGAACTCCGGCATGCGTTTGGCAGAGAAACCGGGGGTTATTGCAAGCTTCCATTCTTGCTTCCGTTTTCCATGCTGGAAGACGCCTGGTGGGTTCATAATATCCACAAGATCAATGTCGCCTTCCTGCGTCTCGACTTTGTCGTTGAATACCACATACACGGGGCAGTGGTCGCTGCCCAGCAAGCCTTCCTGTATATTGCCTTCTTTTATCCAGCCCTTCATTGCCTCAGCCACAAGTATGAAGTCAATCCTGCTGCCGTAGTTGCCAGGTCGCGCATTGATCTTTGTGTCCCAGTGTGTGTACATGCCTCTTCTATCAGGGTGAAAGCCTCTCGTCGTGTCCCATAACACTGCCGTCTCTCTTCCTTCATCTCTTTGGCCCAGGACTTCGCCTTCCAGCAAGAGCTGATTGAAGATGCGTCTATTAGGCCCAGACAGAAATTCTTCCCTCGTAGCCTGCTTCTTTCTGATTTCTTCCAACGTACATGCGCTGTCGTTTTCGTGTCTTGTGACATTCAAGTCTCCTACGAGGACAACGTTCTTCCCACTCTTGATCAAATTTCGTATTCGATAGTCCAGAGCACACAGAAAACCATATCTAAATCCATCTCTCAGGCCATTACTGTTGGCCGGGCTGTATACGCCAAATAGCACGAATGCAGGAAACTCCAACACCACACATCGGCCTTCTGCGTCAAGCCCGGCAGGATCCTCGCCTCCTAGCTCCCAGAGTTCTGCGTATTGCTCTGTGTTCAAATAGCCTCCAATGGCCTCGTTCTCTGGCAATTCTCGGTATGGTGTCCCATTACTGCTTGGAAGCACACCCAGAACGCCCTCTTCTGCTCTGATGGGTGCACATGTCGCATTGCGAGTGTAAATGCCGACGCCTGAGTATCCCTTCTTGTGCTTCGGGAGGGACAAGTAGCAGTCCCAGCCGTCTACCAGCACCATGTCATCGCGCACATCGCGACGCTGGATCTTGAGCTCTTGCATGACCACAATGTCGGCCTCGAGGATATCGAACATGGCCGAGTATGAGCGATTGGTGTTCCATGGCGGGTAGGAGAAGGGGTTGCGGATGCCATTGACATTCCACGTAGTCAGCCGCATCGTGAGCGACGTCGCTCATCGTTGTCTGGCGATGGACATGAAGATGTCGCGTGAGGACGGGCGAGTCGCTGCGATGAAGTGTGGTGCAGCTCGAAGCGGAAAGCGAAGCCAAAGTCGCGACGCGTCCACGACGCGACGGCAGGTGATGAAGGCAGCAACGACATCAGTCGCAAGGAAGCACACGACAACAGCGAAGTGAATCGACCTCACCAAGAACACTCGAAGTCCATCGGAGACAGCATCTCCACGCAGCATCTTCACTTCACCACCGCCAAGACAAAAATCATGCTGGCAACACGCCGTTCGCAACAATGCCCCGCTACTTGACCCCTTCACGCATCGGACTGCTGGTCCTCATCCGCCTGTACAAATCAGGGCGTAACTTCGGTGCCAAAGATACCATCAACATCCTCGAATTCATCGCCAAGCACACTGTATATACCGCCGATCACAATGCCCAACTCGTCGATGAGAAAAAGGACTTCTTCTCCTCCGACATTTCCGTCTTCCAATCGCAATTAAAGCAGTGGCAGTCAGCCTCTCTCCCAGGACAGCCTGCCTGGAATATCTTTGTGGCTGCTATTTGGAACTACTTGGATGGCCTTGATTCTTTGGGTCACCTCATCACCGAACTTAGACAAGGGAGCGTGCCAACGACAAACGCCGTCACAGATGTCAGGTACGATATATCGATCCCTAGTAGTTTTCTCTTATGGCTAATATGATGCAGCTACCAAGATCCAGTCACCCCAGCCAGTCCACTAGGCCAGTTCATTCGTCGCTGCTATGTCGAGTTCACACGCCTGCAATTTGGCGACGTTCAAGCTCTGTGGAAGTCATTTGAAGCATGGAGAGCTCCAAGCTGGGGCGACTTTGCGAGATTCTGGCCTGACCATGCTCAACAATTGGATGACTTGAGATTTGCCAACAACGAGGAAACAAATGCCGGCTTTGCGGCTCGTCTCTCTCACTCCGACACTAGCCCCAGCGCTTCAGCGGCCATTGACGCTGACCTCCTCCTCACATATGCGATTCGCCAACTACAACAGTTCGGCACCAGAGTCCCCGACGATGTCAAGGCCAAGCTCACAACATGGGTCGATGAGCTGTCTGCAACCAGTGCCAGTACTCAGAGTATGCACTTCTTCATGGCTTTCTTCGAACACAGCAAAGCTGGCCAGTACACCATGGCATTGGAGAGTCTGCATCGCTACTTCGATTACAGTCTTGTAGCGAGGAGTAGCAGTGGAGCAGGGGACAACGTTAACTTGAGAGTCTACTACCAGTATGCACTACTTCACCTGAGTGTATTGCATGCTGAATTCGAGTGCTGGGATGAGAGTGTAGACGCCATGAATGAGTGTATTGCGACAGGTAGGCCTCTTCAAGCCTCTATATATAGAAGAGTAGCAGCTAACGAGCTACAGCACGAGAGAACCAGGACTCCGCGTGTCTGAATTTCGCCCTCTCATGGCTACTATATCTTCGCCACGCCCATCCTGGCAACGGTGTAGGAGCATATGCTTCTATCGCGGGCGTTGTCGGAGGAGGCGAGAGTGATGAGATTGCCTTTCTCAAAACCAAAGCCCGAGACAGCAAGAACTGGCTGCTATTGAGTAGCACTCTTCTTGAGGAAGGCCGACTGGAGCTCTCAAATGGCGGCAACGCCAATAGAGCACAAGAATATGCTCTCCAGGCGCTCTATCTCAGCGTCCAACACGATCTAAGATCGCTCGCCCCAGCTGCATCGCTATTCTACGGCTCTTGTCTCGATCGCCTGGGTATGCATGCAACTTTCATCACCTTAGCAAAGCAAATGCTAACACCAACTAGGTCAATCGCACCTGGGCAATCGACAATACGAGCTCGGCAATACGGTACACGAGCCACACTGTCCAGTAAACGACCGCGTACGATCGACATGTCGCTCAGCACTACTCAAGGCCCATCAAGGGCATTACTCAGAAGCTCTTGAGCAACTCAACTCCATTTCCAGCACAGTTAGGGGAATTCTCAAAGCCGAAACACGATTGACAACCTTCTCAGCACTAATACATCTTCGGCGGTCGATACACCGGTATGTCTTGGCGATTTAAACTGCATGACCCCTCTAATGTCTATCTCCTTCAGTGGAACTCACGAACCATCCTCCTACTACCTCAATCAACTCCGACCCTTGCTCTCGTCCGCAGATCCCGAACTCTGCAACGAATTCTACACTCTCGAAATCGAACACCACGTCTCGCGAAAAGACTATCCCACTGCAATGGACAAGGTCGCCTCCCACCTGGCCTCCAGTCGCTCTACATCTGCATCTGATAAACAACACGACAACTCCGACCTCGCCCATCGCCTCCATTATCTCATCCAGAAGGCCCGAGTATTCGCTCTCGCAGGACGAGCGTCCAAGGGTTCTAGTCTTTGCCTCCGAGCCACTGCCACAGCCGAGCGCCACCTCCTTGTGCCCGTGATGCTAGAAGGGCTCTGTGTGCTGGGGAGGATTCTTATCGAGGTCGGAGAGTTCGCCGCTGCAAGGAGGCTGTACGAAGCGAGTCTGCCGTTGGCGCTGGAGGGCGGGGATGCGGCGCTCGTGGCGAGGATGTGGACTGCGTTGGGAGAGAGTTGCGTGGGACTAGCGGGAAGGTGTCAGGAGGGGAGAACAGCATCGGATGGCATGGCGATGATCGAAGAAAGGCTTGAGCGGTTGCATGATGGAGACATCAGTGAAGCAGAGCCTTCCGTTTCGGCAGCGACAGCCATTAAAAACGAGCAAAAACGATTGATGAGAAGGGCGGAGGAGTGTATCGAACGTGGAAGGGAAGTCTTTGAGGGACTACAGGCTGTGGATTCGCAGATGGAATGTTTGGTTATGAAGATGAGGCTCGCGGAGTGGAGCGGCGATGAGACGGCACGAACATTGGCAGAAAAGATGTTTGACAGCCTAGCTCGGATGGAAACGGAGTGAGATGAGGCTGTGAGCCGTTCATGAGGCACGGCCTTGCTCTGTCGATCAGGCGGAACCATGATTATGACTCGATTTGGCTGGCTGCTAGAGAGGTTGCGAAGTCACGGGGAGCAGGATGAAGGGACTTTGTATAAGAACAGTTACTTGTTCGAGCAGAATGGCCTGGTGTCCTCATCTTGACCTCGAGACATCGACCTCCAAGTGCTGCCATTCTCCATTCGTCCTATTCCTTTTCACTGCGTGAAACAAAGAAGTGCTTGGCATTGATCTGTGACATTTCACATCGGGTTCCATTACGACGGGATGGGACTAATACTGTTGCGAGTGAAATGAGGGCTGTTCAATGATCAGGCCGGAGCTTGGAACAGGCGTTGTTTAGTGATCGGAGCAGATGCTGACGTGCTTCACGTGGCCTGCAAATGGCTTGCTTGCGAACGAACATGAGTGCCAGTCTTGATGTCCGGCCGGGTTGAGTCCCGCAGATATGAGTACTTTGTGATATGATGTTCGATCTCGGCGAGAAGCCCCCACAGAAGATCACAGGATGGCAGTATGCAATGAGATTCAAAGAGTGAGGTGGAAGAAGATCCTGACCTCAGCTTTCGGCAAAAGCATCGTTAAGTCCGAACGCTAACATAGTTAGCCGTAGCTCGAGCAACATCGCCATCTCGCCGCATCGCACATAGGACTCACGCTTCTTGGACGGCTGCTGACTATTCTCTGCACCTGTAGTGATCCGGGGCCGCGACCATGTCAACTTCAAGAGACGCCTTCTCGCCAGCGGAGTCGTGGGAGACGCAGTCGGAAGATGTGGATGACGACATGGATTACGAGGTAAATATACCGATTGCGATTGGGTGGCCAATGGACATATGAAGCCAAAATGGTCAAGTTGCACAACGCAGAAGACTGATATACGTTCCAGCTTGCAAGTGACGAACCCACACCTTCAGCCGATGACGAGGACGATGTGGAGGGCGGCCAGACGATCTACTTTGATGCGGAGGAGGGTACCTTGCTAGATGAAGATGGTGAAGAGATATCGTTTGCGGTAGATGAGGAAGAGGAAGGTGGTGACGATGGAGAGGAAGATGAGGATGCAGGTGAAGGAGCCGAGGGTTCACAAACACCGCAGCCAGCCCCAGCGAGACAGACACGCACGATCAACATGACACAGGCCCAGCTGTTACAATTACTGAGTCATGCTGGGCTACGTGGAATATTCCAGCACAGCGGCATCACGACAAGATCGCAAGGCGCGGGACGACACGCTATGCTTGATGATGATGACGAGGACGACGATGACTACAATCCATACGGCGCACGAAGACGAAGACCAGCGCGCAGAGCTGTAGTCGGCGACCGCTATCCACCAATTCCCTCGGAAGAAGGCGCAAAATTGATGCAAAGCGGTACATTCGGCAACAACGACCGCTGTCAGCACACATCTTGCGGTCTTCCTCTCAACCAAGACGTTCGTCGCCACAAACGCAAACTCGCCTACCGAATGCTGGATCGCGAACTTGGAGTCGAAAATCGCGGTCGCGCCAAGGTCCTCTCGAATCTTGCATCGCAAGACCTCATTCCGGGCTCGAAGGCGGACTTGATCATTAACTTGAATGCGCGCTGTTACTCCGGGCAGTTCTCCGAAGATGGTAGTTTCTTTTTTGCTTGCGGGCAGGACTTTAAGGTGCGCATGTATGACACTTCGAACCCATACGATTGGAAGTACTACAAGACAGTGCACTATTACGGAGGCCAGTGGACAATTACGGACGCCAGTTTGAGTCCGGACAACAAGTTGTTGGCCTATAGCAGTATTCGAAACCAGATTTGTTTGGCGCGGACGGAGCAAGGAGACCAGTCGGAGCCGCAATTGTTGGACTTTTCAGATCTAGGAAGCGGCGCCGGAGGCCCTGGTTATGGGCGACATCGTGGCCATTTTGGTATTTGGTCCCTGCGGTTCAGCGGAGACGGCAGTGAGATCGTGGCGGGAACATCGGATCAGTCAGTATACGTCTATGATCTGGAAGCGCGCCGGAGCATCTTGCGAATACCTGGTCATCAGGATGACGTGAACGCGGTGTGCTTCGGTGACAAGATGAGTCCGCATATCTTATACTCTGGGTCTGATGACACCACTTTGAAAGTCTGGGACCGGAGATCATTGGCCAGTATGAGACCGGCGGGAATGTTCTTAGGCCACACCGAAGGTATTACATATATCGACAGCAAAGGTGATGGGAGATATGTCATCTCGAACGGCAAAGATCAGACTTGTAAGCTGTGGGACTTGAGGAAGATGGTTTCGACGGATGTTGGCGAGCGAGTGAACCCACAGGTGAGCAAATCTGACATCCACGATGTATATGATCTTGGGCATCATGCTGACTTCCACAGGACTACACGACCAACTTCGACTATCGTTTTTCACCTTACGACACGGAAGACCACACACCGCACCCCTATGACTGCTCACTCGTGACATTCCGCGGACATCGTGTACTCAAGACTCTGATCCGCTGCCATTTCTCACCCGCCTCCTCGACCGACGGCCGCTACATTTACAGTGGCTCGCACGATGGCAAAATCTACGTCTGGAACCTCGACGGCACTACCGCCGGAACCATCAATGTCCTCGCTGCAACGAAGAACTCCCGGCCCGTCAGCGACGAACGCTTCGTTGACCGATTCGACTACTACGGTCAAGGCGGTGTGTGGAAGACCATCGTGCGCGACGCCAGTTGGCATCCTTCTGCACCTGTGATCGCGGCCACGAGTTGGAATGGCTGGGATCATGGCTTGGGGACATGTACTGTGCATTCGTGGAATGATGGGCAAGATACCGATGAGTGTGCTCCTGAGGATGAGACGGAGTTGCAGACTGGAGAGGCGTATGACAGGGCGGAGACGCTAGGGAACGCGCCAATGGGCAGTCGGGTCACGGCACAACTGGCGCATGATCAGAGGTACTACGGCAGTACAAATGGTTCTGCTAGGGAGGCGAGGAGGACTAGGTTGAGGGATCGGATGGGATTAGGGGCACTTTTCGGCGGAGATGACGATGATTGAAGATCGGGCTTGGAGGCCGCGGCGAGAAACGGCGTGAATATTTGGCGCGGGACTTTGCTTTTGGCTCTTTGCTTCCTTGGGAAGAGCTGAACTTCGACAGAGGCTATGATGCGCGATTGCAAGCGTGGGAGCTTGGAAGCGGATTTCCAGTTTCCGCGTCACGATCGTTACGACGTCAATGAGAGAAGAACATGCAGCAACATCATCTCTTTTTCCTGCTGTTCACTGCGCTGACGATGCTAGATTGTTCCCAGACGGCATTCGTAGTCATTCCTGCTCCAGTTCACGCTTTCCTAAGGCTCTTCGGGCCAAAGTGCGCCGCTAGCACCACATTCAAATCGCATTCTATGCAGTGACTGGTATCAACTGCGCCGCAAAAGCCTCATTGCCGGTCCGGTCCGATACCACTCCCACATCCCATTCTCCACTCGAAAACCGACTCGCAGAATTCGTGCCGTTGCCATTGATTGGGCAAAATAACTCCGGCCGCGAACCCCCAAGAATAACTTGGCAGACCAGCGGGTCACCATTCGATATGTATACCGAGTCGGCTTGGTTTCCGCGATATGTGCTTACACCGCCATCAAATTCCCCTCCAACTACTTCAAATTGACAATCGTCGCGAAAGCGGTACGTGGTTTCTGGGGTGTCACTGTCGAAGAATACTTCTCCATTCGTGGGGCGAGGGTTTGGGTAGCGGTCATTGAAGGCACCACCGGATGCTCGGATGTAGAAGTTGGTGATTGGTGTGGCTGTGGTTTCGGTGACGGTGGACGTCGAGGAGAAGGTTGTTGACGTTTGGATGCCCTGTCACGATCGACTAGGTCAGACACAGATCAACTTAGATTTTGTAGTACAGTTTTGGCTTACCTTATTGGTCAAAGTGCTTATCACGGTGGTGCTTGTGACCCGAGTCGTTGTGGATAATGCTTTGCCTTTCGTACAAAGGCATGAGCAGGCTGAGGAAATCGCAGCAGGCTTGTTGTAGCTGGCGAGGCAAGCTGGCTTAGGAATGGCGGCAGCACGACGTTCGCGTGGGGAGCCAGATATGCAAGCAGCGGGAATAGACAATGAACTGAAAATAATTGTAGGTCAGCAAGCAGGCAGACCGGATCTGCAACGATGGACTCACCCCGATGGCTCTTTCACGGTGATGGTAGTGACACCGCCATTGATCGTTGTAGCACTAGTCTCGACAGTAGTCGCAACCTCAGTTCTGCGCGGCTGTTAGCACTTGAACGTGTAGTTTCCACCTATGCTTGCTCCTCACATGGTAGAAGTGGATGTAACTGTCGTTGTCCCATACGCAGGCAATCTCAAGAACGAGGAGCAATACGCGGAGACAACTTTCTGAGCCTTTGCTTTGACGACTACCTTGTTAATGACGGAACAAATCGCTGGTGGATAAGCAGCTCTGGAGCCAAGTTCAGCAGCCACACTGCCACTTGCAGCCACGAGCAGAACCAGTGCCGATGAACCACGCATGCTGTCGTCTTGCAAGATATGAGTGAACAGCGTTCTAAGAAGCAGCAGCACACATGTAGGTCAACAAATGTTCCAGCATGGCGCCTGACACGCCACGGGTCTAGCTGCTTCAAGGAGATCTTGCGATGGAGCTCTAGACGCCGTTAGCGTGCATTAGTGCGCACAGAAACGTGCCGTGCCCTCTTTGAGCCAACTAGGAAGTGAATGGATGGGGCTTCCGTTTCGCTTGTTTTTGTGCAATGTGGACGGGAAACGGTGAGCAACTTACGCATTTCACGGGAAAGGCGATTTATCAGAATGGACTTCTGCTGTCTGTTGACCGATCTTGTGCTGTTCCCAGAACTTGGCAAGGCGCTGGTCCGTTCTCTCTTGTCAAGGCTCTTGGCTCAGCCAGCCACGTTTGGTAGCTTTAGCTGAAAGCGGTTACACTGGAAACCACGAGCCGTCCTAAATTCCAGACCAGGCGCGTGGCTTTGCTCCTTCTGTGCATGGCTAGGGAATGGTGCCTCTCAGTTTCTTCTTTCTGTCGCGAAGTCTAGCAGCGGAACGACGAGTAGAAACACCTCCTTGTAATCATTTTCAGTTCACTGTATGAAAACCCCTCATGTTGGACTGCGTCAGATCACACGGTCCATGGTAAGCCTCTCGTCGAATGGAAGCGCATTTCCAGCCATGCCAGATATCTTTGGCCGTGCTATTGACATAGCTAAGTTGAGCATCTTCGTTGGACAAGGTGAATTCTAGTGCACGACTAGATGGCATCTTTCATCCCGACCGCCTAAGATGATCAGCTTCGAGTTCTGGTTGCCACGACCAATCACATTATGGTCTGCGGATCAATGAAGAGGAACTTTGTGTAGCTCCATCTGAAAGGTGGGTCGCGATCGAAGGCCCAGCTGTTACCTCACTTCTCGTCAGTAGAAATGTCTAGCCATGTAGGAAGGCGAGGGCATGCGGCTGCCGTTAGTAATCGGATAACTGTGTGTAGTACCAGCGAATAAATGGACATGGTCTCTATCATCTTGGGCAACCGAGGCCATGAGCACGTGACATCATCAACACAAGGCGTCATACAATATGAGGGGTCGTCAGCACAGTGAAGTGATTTGAATGTCTTTTTCGCTGTCCCATTTGTTACTGTTGCAGAAAAACTCCCGTGCTGCTACAGCAAAGGTAGGACTTCCTCGATGCACATGCCTGTCTAGGTCCTCGCCTTGAGACTCGCCGTGAGAACATGCGTCTCATCTTCCGATGCTTTCGCTTTTTGACAACTCCGGTTGAAATAACAGGTAAAGAAGAAACGCCTTTCCCACGTCCAACGGCAGCCATAGTCGTACGCATATCAAACAGGTGGATGTTCCAGGATAGTCGGAAAGGTTGATTCGGTGAAATGATGGTCTCTGGGTAGAACTCGGGCGCGGGCCGCTCTGCTTTTTGTGGTGTGTTTCTTGTTACTTGCTAAGTGTAGCTACAACTACACTCAGCCTGTACGAAAAATGAGGTATCCTCGATGAGATTCATCCATCTCTCCTTCATCGCACAAAAATTCGTTTGCCGCCCCTCGCTCGTCCTCATTCCATCGCGGTCATCATGGTCGGTGTAACGTATCGTCTACTTTCTCCGGAAAGAGCAGCCCTCGGTAAGACGGGCCTTGCCACCGGTTGGTTGGCAGAGGACCTGCGAGCAGCCGGCGCAGACAACGACGGTTTGTGCGTGCGAGAAGACGGTGGTGATGGTGAAGCAGCCAGGGCACTTGACGTCCATGAAGAATGAGCGTGGGCCTGGGACAAGAGTCTGGTGGGCGGATTAGTGGCTGCGATGGTGCAGGCGCAGGGAGTGGTGATGATGTACCTTCAGCTTGTGCTTGCGGGCCTCAGCCTGAGGGGTTGGGTTCAGAAGATCGACTGCGAGAACCTGTGGGTGACCGTGTCAGCCTCCGTATGCGCCAATGTCCTATGTCTCTTCCATTGACGACGACACAATGCATGTCCGCCTCTTTGCGTGCCCGTTGCCGACCATTTCGGCTGTCGTGTGCTTCGAGATCGGGTGCGCTCGCCACTCGTCCTCCACAGGTGCTCGACGTACCATGTTTGCGGTATTTGCGCGGTAGTGTTGTCCTTTGGTATCGGGATGATGCGTCCGCTTGGTGGTTCGTGTATTGGCGATGGACTGGTGTCGTGCGCAGCGATGTGCTTGTCAAGGGCGGTGCGGAGGCGATCTGAATTTGTGTGAGCGATGAAAATACGCTAGTGGTGTGCTTGGCACTTCTGCCCTGAGCACGTGACTCGCCACTTTTCCATCACCCACGCTTCACATTGTCGGGTGGCGGATGAGTCAAGAACATTCTACGAGTGAGTCTTATACGCGAAGTCACAGGCATCGGAGTCTGCGAGGGCATCGAATTCATGACTTCCACCCATCGCACAGGAGAGCGTGCTAGTAGAATGGGGACAGACAACTGCCAAGAGCGCAAGTGCATTCGCATGCAACTCGCTGAATGAGTGTGGTTGTGATTAAGTCGTGCAATCTAGCTATACTTTTGAATTCTTCATTGCCATAGTGTGGCGGAATACAAGACAATCAATACCGAAAAGTTCCAAACTTGCTGCAGGCCCTGATATCTGTCTGTCGTCTTCATGCCACTATCCGTATGCCCCGCGGCACATCCCCATCGCCGTCGCTAAATGCTACAATCTGATGCGCATTCAAATCAAAATGCTCGTGAGCCCAACGTGAGCCGACCAATAGCAAGCGGCCGCTCTCGCAACGACCAACCGTCGCAAGTGTGACTGCGCGCGGCAAACGCTGGGCTCCGTGCACTGTATTAGATCAAAGGTTATCCCATATGGAGAGGAAGATATACTGTGGAGTCTAGAATCCTGCTTGCTAGGTTACCCTGAGGTGATAAGTCTTGGGTCGTAAGCCGTCGTCAACCGGTCGTGAAGGGTAAGGAGCGTCGCAGGTCGATCGGTGGTTTTGTTGGTGAAGAGATGAGAGCTAATGCACACTCCCGCCGTGGCCGTGTGACTCTCGTGTCACGGGGTACGTACCCAGGTTCCAAGGCGCACGCACACGAGCGGAGAAGGCATTTTGGAAATTGAGACCGAATACTGTCGACTTCCTTGTTCGCCGTTACACGGCCGACGGTCATCCGCTATTCTTGTGCCGCGAACTCTTGCTGCTGCTGCTGCTTGCCGTGGCATATTCGCCTTCGGGATCCCATTGCTCGGGCTGGAAATCCGGATTCTGGAAGTGAGCCTGGTTGAATGGAGAGCTTTGGCAGAGATTAGCGGGGTCAATCGCGTGGGATCTTGGTGTTACATACTTCCTGAAGATCGAGGTCTGGAATGGCATCTGCGATTGTGACACGAACTCGGAATCGAATTGCCACGCTGATGGGCGAAATGGCCCACCACCAAATTCAGAATGGTTGAATTGAGGAACGTTCCGTACGACCATGTCATGTGCCAGCTGAGATGCCGGTGGAACCATCTGGACTGGTGGACTCGCTGATGCGAACATTGGCTGAGATTGCATGTGCGGCTGAGGAGCCGGCGCAGATGGAGTGGGAACGACTGGCGTGCAAGTGGTCACAGGAGCTTTGCTGTTGGTGGCGAGGTTGAACTCCGAGGCCGAGTCGTAAGAGTCAAAGCTGGACGGCATGCCACAGAAGGGAGTTTGGTTGGCGTACGACATGCCAGGTAACAATGCCATGAAGTCCGAGCCATTGAAGGTGGACGCCGGTTCGTAGTACGTCTGAGAGCCATATTGCAAGTACGTGGGCACTGCAGCGGGTGGAGGAGGCGGCACCGGGAGGTCTTCTTGCTTGTACAGTATGTCATAGTGGCCACTGCAGCAAGTCAGCAAATGCACATCTGCAAGGCGGAGAGAATAGGGCATCACACGACTCACGGTCTGTAAAGTAAGCGTACACTGCCGAGCGTGAAGCCTCCGGAAGCGACTGGGTCGAACCTATGCATGGTGACTTCGCTGCCTTCGCTGCGGTCGAGATAGAGCACTTCGAGCAAGATGCCTGCTGGAGACAGGAGGACATCCTTGAGAGCGCTCAAGGCAACATTGTCGATCTCTGCGCCGACGGGAAGGACTTGGTTCTGGCAATAGCTTTCGACAGTCTGTCCGAGCAACCAAGGAGCGTATTCCGTCTCCTTGCTCTTCATCCAGGCTGCCGTGAGAGACTACGAAGCGTCAGCGCAGGTCTCGTTACCTCGACAGGCAGTCTTACCCTCATGTAGGTGATGATGTAGTTCTGTACCACGTCGTCGTTGAACTTGTCCACGAGAAGACCGCCAGCGTCCAGGCCTTCGGCCATCGCGTTGGCGAGCTCACGCAGCAGGTCAAACGCTTCGTCGGCGAAGTCATCAATCACGGTGGGGTTGAAGCCAGCTTGGGTCATGAGAGGAGCGATCGACTTGAGGCGAGCCTCCTCCATGCCAAAGCGGTTCAAGTCACCATGATGAATAAGTGCTTCATAGTAGCCAAATGCCACAGCTAGAAAAGACGGCTCCTTAGCACCAGTCCGTGTCGTGACTGCCATCTTTCGTCGAACATACCTCTCCATCCGCACTTGCCATCGCCTCGAACGGTGCGGTAGTGGGAGTACTTTTGCGGCAGCGACTAGCAAGACATGTCAGCATACACACATCATCGTCGTCGTTTTGACGCGTCGCGCGACGCGCGCTGCATATGTTGCATCGTACCTGCGTCTTCGCCTGGTATACAGGATCAGCCGAGGCGTATTCGCTGGTGATGGCTGTGCTTGGTTGTCGATGCCCGATCAATGGCCCCTGTAGACGATCATCAGCACACACGGTCCATGCGTAGGGTGTTCTTCGCTCCTGTTGTCAACCAAGTCATGGCGCTGTCGAACGTGTCGCCCCGCGCCGCAACCCTAAATGACGCCAGAAGCGACGGACGGCGACGAAACATACGGAAACGGGCGGTTCGTAGCCCTCGCTGGCCTTCTGGAGCTGCGCAAGTTCGTCGTCGGAGATCTGGTGGCCGGCCTCGTACACCATGGTGCGGCGCTGCTGCTGCTGCTGATCCTGGCGGATCTGGTGCCGGGTGCGGTGCGGGAGAGTGGGTGGATGATGGTGTCGGAAGTTTGGGTAGCCCGCGCCCGAGGCCACTAACGAGAGCTGTGGTTGCGGATCTACGGACGCGGCAGCTTGGTGCTGCTGCTGCTGCTGCTGCTGTTGCTGGAGCAGGTGGTGGTGGTGGTGGTGGTGTTGCTGCGGCGGAGCGTGGTGCTGCAACGGCAGCTGCAGAGGGCGATACGCCAGCGATGGCTGGTCATGATAGTGCTGCGCGTGGTGCAGGTGGTGATGAGGGAGTTGGGGGGCATGGTACGCCGCGGTAGCGACGCTCCCTTGCCGCTCCATCATTTCTCGCGCTGACGACGGAGGATCGCCGCGAACCTAATGCACGCTTTCGTCTCTGCCCGGGGCCTGAGCGGGGCGCGCGCGCTGGCGAGTGGACGCGCACAAACTCTCGCTCGTCTTTTCGATATCGACGCGACGTGCTGTGCTGTCAAGTGGATGTCGATCCGTCGAGCTCGGAGTCGCCCTGGAATGAGGGAATGGAGCTCGTTATGCACTCGTGGGCGCCGTCGACTTCTCCTGGCTGCGTGGCGGCAGAGGGTCGACTATTTCCAGCGCGGGCTCGCAGACGCTGGGTGAGAGCAGTTATCGCGCATACACCAGCATGCACGTGGCCGCAGCGGCAGGCGTCGTTCCAGTTCCAGGCGTGTGATGATGAAGCGAAGGCAGATAGGTAAGCAGCCAGACCAGGCCAGGCCAGATGGGACGAATGCGTAGGGAGAGCGCTGGCGAGCACCAAGGCAGACAGACGACCTGCGACCCAAGTTGAGGTACACCAGCGCACTGGAGGGCCCTGCTCGGAGGCTCGGACGGCGCTGCTGCGTGGGTGAATGCAACGAGACAAAGGGTGCTGCACTTCGTCCTCTTCCTTGCTGTAGAGTAATCTCGAGGATGGACCAGGGTGCCGGCAGAACCACAGCACAGAAGCGACACCACGGACGGTGCAGCAGCAGCAGATATACGTTCCCAGCAGATCGCAACTCGCGCCAGATGGCAGATCCACTTTGCCGCAACAGCCCACAGATGACCTACTTCGCGCGCCGCCACCACCGGACACAGGTGCTATCCATCATGCCAGGTACCAAATGCATATCCCGACTCGGGCAAGCAGCGACGATGCACTGACGCACTGCGCTAAGCGTCCATTGCGAGACCCCAAGACACGGCAGGATTAGATCAGATCACGCTCCCAGTCTCATCTCTGTGGAAATCGCCGGCCCCCAGGACATTCCGCCATCGAAGCGCAGAGCATCTGCGTGGATCACCTCCCGGGGACCGTGTAGTCAGATGCATCATCCGAGCGCGCGCGCGAAAGGAAAGATCCACAGTTCACGGCGACGGACAGGCATGGACGACGAGGCGATTGCGTTCCCGCTCCCTCCATACCCACCACCGTGTCTCCTCCAAATCGAAGTGCATAGCAACGACCCTAGTCTCCCGACTCAGTGCAGCCAACGAACAGCTCGCGCTTGACACAGACCCGAACAGGACGTCAGCTAGCGAACGCGACTCTCGAAAGGCAAGACCGAGCTAGCAGGGGCTCCGCGTAGAGCATTGAGCAGCTGCGCCGGCAGGGGCAACGTAAAGGCGTGCCTCTGTGCGAGAGCACGGGAAGCTATCGTTTGGTGGTGGTTGCATCAGGTTGTTCCGGCGAACCAAGCTGTACCAACCACTGCTCCGAGTCTCAGCTGCGGGCGTCGACGCCACAAGGGAGCATTGCGTTCTGTAACAGCCGATCATCAGAGTGAGATCAACGAGAGTGGGAATCTCTTGTCCTTCATGCGACACGAGCCTCTTTCGATGCGTTCCGGGAAGTGGGCTTTGGGGCGCAGTGTCGCACACATAGCGAACACCAACACGGGGGGTCGAAGACGGCGGCTTCTTTGTTTTCTATTGCATTCGAAAAGCATTCCGGTCGAGTGCCACTTGTCGTGCAAATGAAACGCCTCATTGTCACCAACTGCTGTCCTGCGTGACAGTCCAGCTCTCTGTCAGTCTCGGCGTCCAACTGGAAGGAGCACATATCGCACGCGGGTAAGCGGAGACGATCAAACGTGAGAATCCAGCGATTGGCGATTAGCGAACGGGGAATCCTCTTTCTTCTCCATCGTCACAAAATCCTATAGAATCGATCTAACAGCGACAGTCGCACGCTAGCGCAAACTATGAATTGGCAAGTCCACCCTACCGCACTCCTGTAGAATAACTCCGCTGCGTCCAGAACATGCGAACAGTATCTTGTGCCGAATAACAGACTTTCCCACAAAATGCGATCCATCACAAAATACTTCAAAACGCGAGACATTCAAGCATCCCACCCACATCCCGCATCCCCTCCCCTCTCCCTGCTGCACTACACTACCAAAAGTACCCTCCCTGTACTTCTGCAACTCGTGGCTTGCATATGTGTGGATTCCCTCTACCGTAACACCGGAATCCCCCCCAAGGCACTGGGCGCCAGCAGCAGCGTCAGCCTTCCTTCGCAAGCAGCAGCAAGCAGCCAGCCGACCACCAGCATATGGCTGCGCAAACCTCAGCCCCAACAGCAAGGGATCACAACGGACACGCGCAGGAGAAGCAATTGAGGAACGCCAACGAAAGCATCTCGTGTGGTAGGAAGAGGGAACAGTCCACCCCTCTTTCCGCCGGGGCTCCACATCCGGACTTCTTCGGCGGCTGTTTGCTTCGTTGCGCGCAACATTCTGCCCAGCCCTGCGTGCAGGGAACTTCTTGTCTTTCTTCTTTTCTTACTACATATCACCGTGGTGAGTGCGGCGGCAGCGGCTCCTCCCCGAATGCTGCTAGACGAAGCTACCACATGTGCATTATTACCCGCGCAAGCAGGAGAAAAAATGGAGGGTTTATCCTGTGCACTTGTACTTGGCAGCACTAAGAGTTCCGTTCTTCCACGTGCTGCTGCGAACCAAGAGCTAAGCACGAAGAATGTCGCAATGTCACAAGTCGACGGTTTTGTAATAAGTAGTGTCTCCGTTCCTACGGAGACAATCTACATGGATCAATCGACCCTTGCGTAACGAAGATCTTGGCTTTCGCCTTGCAGCGCAGCATGTTGACAGAATCAAATCAACCAAGAAAGTTGAAAAACTGGATCGCATCGATAGCGGCACGAAGATCGTGAAACTGAATTGAACGATGGATCGCATACTAGTAGTCGCAGCAGCACAAAGTTGAGCAGATCTCGCCTCGCGTGAAGTGCTTTCCGCGCGGCCGGCTACAGTATCCGCGCCCATTAGCGTGCGAAATCTATGTATGTAAGCATGTGCTTGGGTGCAGGTAACGCTTGCTTGCAATTCCGCAGATGCACAAGCGAGTCGAGATACTGCAGAGCTACTACTCTGGCCGAATCCACTGCGCTGGGACCGGCGCCCATCCTCCTGGTGCATCCCGAAACATACATAGATAGAGCATGAGTGTGTGTGCGGTGGCAGCAATTTACACCCTGGTCGCGGTTCTGTTTCCCTTCCCCCTTCGTATCGCATGCTGTTCTGTTTCGTAGACGAAGCGTTGATGATGCTGCTGAGACGACGGCTGACGGCTCTCCGGAAGGCGCCTTGTGCCGGGCATCGTACGAAATCGCCTCTCAGCGTCGGCGTCGTGGCGCGCACAGAGGTCGCCGTCTCTTTTGCGCACCCATTCGGCGTCTTGAGAGACCGCTCTCACGCCCACGGGTTCGCCGACTGTTCAGTCTTTTCGCGGTGGCGCACGATCCGAGTGAGTGTCTCACTCGAATGTGTGTTCCCGTTCATTTCCCAGCACCAAATCGACCAGGTCTGCGCCGTGCGCCGTGCTGCCCGACTCGGTTCGAAGATTGTGCCATCACGTCGAATACTTCCCCTCCACCGGGTCCCGCTTGACCACCGAGTCCAGCATCCTCTGACTTGAAACCATCGCCCTCGTTGAGTACGACACCGGCAAGCGAGCGAATGGCAGCGGTCCAATCCGCCACGGCGTTCATACGGTCCACGTCTGCGCGACTCTCGATCTCGACAGTCCCAGCTTCTTGGTTGATCTTGCCACGCAGCTTCTTATCCATGATCAGGAATCCCACAATGTCCTGGACCTCGGGAATGGAAATCTTTAGTCGCTTGGCGATGAAATCGAGGCGGAACCGAGTATATGGTGCCACTAATTTGACCACCGCCTTCGTGCGCATGTTGCGAGTCACTTCGTCAATGTTCTCGGCGATGAATGGATCCGCAAGGAGGTCCTTGTTCTTTGAAAGGACGGTCTCATATTGATGGATGTCGTCACGCTGGTATGCATCGACAAGCTCTGTCATGGCTGCGATGCGCGGGTCATTCTTATATGGCTTTGTTTCCTGCGAGTCGAAGGGATTGATATCAGACCTCATCAGCATGGTCGTCAGCACGAGATACTTCAGCACTTGAATGCGCTGGAGCGAGCCAGCTTCATCGTAGTTTCGGAAGGACTCAAAGAAGTCACTCTGGGCGTCCTTCCAATTCTCTGCAGTCACGGGTCAGCGGATGCGAACTGGCAGTCCCTCGCGTCCCTACCTTCACTCATGTGCATCTTGCCACCACATTCGCGGATGATACCCATGATCTTCGGATGCGGCACGGCGGAGCGGACTCTAAGCGCGCGCTGGTAAAGCCCCTGCGAGACATTTGTGAGCTGATTGCAGGCGCTACGAGCGCGGACCGCCTGTCATACCTTCAAGCGCTTGTTGTTCCTAGTCTCGGCATACATCTGAATCTCCAACGCGTAGGCCTCCATGCTGTACGTGCCTTTGCTCGGATCGTCTGTGCCGTCCTCACGCTGGCATGCCTTGTGTAGCTCGCGGACTTTGTCGGTCAAGCGTGCGTAGTCCTTCTGTGCCAACCAAAGGCGCGCAAGCTTGGTATTTGTTGACAGCCATAACCGCTCGTTGTTGGTAGCCTGGAATGACTCCAGTGTTTTGGAGTAGAACTTCTCCATGCACTTATTGGCGGCTTCGTCTTCGGCGTTCTTCTCAATGAAATCTAGCATGTTGTTGATGGACTTCTCGGAGTAGTTTCGCGTAACGGCAGATTTGACGTACGTCAACAGTTCCGTGTAGTGTTGCACCGCCTGATATTATCGATCAGCATACTGTGCATGTCATACCCGAACATGTCCTGCTCACATCATCATATCGGCCGAGCTTGAATTCCAGCTTGATCGCCTGCTTCAATCCCTTGAATCCCCAATCGCCCTTTTCTGGCTCCAGTGCGGGAACACCTAGGAATTCTTGTATCGCCTCTTCCGGATTGTCGCCCTTCATCTGCTTCGCGTTGTAGTATTTGTTCTCGACATCGACATCACCGTCATCGCCATCCGCATCGTCGTCGTCTTCATACTCGAAGTCGTAGCTGTCAACTATTAGCGGGTAGGCCAGTGAAGTGGTACCGTCGACCCGACGTACTTCTCCTCCTCCGAGTCCTGCATGAAGTCATCGTCGTCCGACATGGTGCGCGACAATTCCTGAGTGATGAAACTGATGTGCTGAGCGATACAAATATCAAGTCAGTCAAGACGTTGTTGTACGCAGTTCGCTGCGATGCGTTTGTGAAGCTGATGAGGCTAAAGTATATCGAATGAAGCTCCAGGCAGGTCGACGACACGCGACCCCACGCGTCGGCCCGACGTGGATCCGCGATGCGATAACAGCCACTTCTCTTTCCTCACTCGCCACAAAGTTCACCCTCTGTCTGCACTCGCAACAATCACTGCCTCCCGCGAACCTCTTACGACACCGCAATCATGGGTGGCGATCTGAACTTGAAGAAGTCATGGCATCCGGCGCTGATGACCAACCAGCGGCGGGTGTACAACGAAGAACTCAAGGCGTTGGAAGAACGCAAGAAGACGGACCAAGTCCTGAAGGAGCGTGCCGAGGAGCGCGCGATTCAAGAACTCGAACGATTGCAAGAGGCCGCTGGCGGCAAAAAGCGCGTGGATCGTGTGGACTGGATGTACAACGGACCAGGCGCAGGAGGCACCGGTGTTGGGGGTGTGACAGAGGAGATGGAGGGCTACCTGCTTGGAAAACGACGACTCGATGGATTGGTCAAGAGCGGCAATGATGCGATCAAGAATGATGCGCCCGAGGTGGGTGCGATTGCAGAGGGCAAGGGCGGCAATGCGCGAGACATTGCAAGCAAGGTTGCCAGCGACCCAATGCTCGCGATCAAAAAGCAGGAACAGGCCGCATACGAAGCCATGATGGCCGATCCCGTGCGACGTAAAATGTTGATGAAGGCTGCCGGGAAGGAAGATGAAGACGAGAGCAGCCGAAGCAAAGAGAGAAGGCACAAACATCGAAGTCACAGGCATCGACACCGGGATGAGGACGACGACGGCCACAGGAGTAAGCGGAGGAGACACAGCGACGAGTACGAGGAAGAACGAAGATCGCACAGGCATCGATCGCATCGCCACAGGCGAGATGACTCGCGTTCGAAATCACGGTCGAGATCGCCATATTCGAGACGGAGAGATGACCGGGACAGACATGAGCGCAGATCGAAGTCGCACAGAGGACGAGACTACAGTGCTTCGCGATCACGTTCCCCGGCACGAAGGAGGAACGACGAAGACCGCAAGGACAGGCGTAGGTCATACCCCAGCCCACGTCGTTCTGGTTCCCGGTCAAACTCAAGATCGCGCTCTCGTTCTCCATACCAACGCCATGATCGCGAAGAACGACCCCGACGAGACGAGCATCGACGGCCTTCCCACTCGTATTCTCGGCAGCGCAATGACAAACCATATCGGTCACCGCCAGAGGATCAGTCGAAGAACAGGGCTGATGAGGAAGCCGAGCGTGCTCGCAAACTCGCCGCAATGCAGTCGAATGCTACAGAACTCGAGTCTGAGCGCAAAACACGTCTGACAGAGCTGGAACAGAAGGAGGCCCGACAGCGCGAAGAAGATGATCGCAAGCGTTCTGAGCGAGGAAAATTCATCAGCAACGTTCGCCGTGATGCAGAAAATGTCGATCTGGGAAGAAGACTGGGCGGGGGTGGACGTAGCAATGGCGATGCTTGAGGTTCGCTAGTTCATGCAGCATATGCAGATATTCTTCCAACCAGGTTTTTATTAATTCCACGCCCACCATCAGCCTCTGTCCATACGGTCATACCGATTGCTTCCAGAACACGTTCCGCGCAGAGGCGTGCTTGTGCTCCTCGCCATTTCGGCTTCGCCTGTTCTGCAGGCGCAACGTTCAGCAGACTCCACCAATGGGAGGAGCTGGAGTGGATTCTCCCCATGGGAGATTCACGGCCCGCGTGGCCATGAACAAAAAGTGAGATGGCGAGTTCTTCGGGACATCGGGACGAGATGGCCCAGATGAGGAAGGTTGAGCTCTGGGAAGTCTATATAGCATGCGAGTAAGATGCCGCTGTCGGTGGTTCCGCCGTTTTGGCGGCTGAAACTGCATCCAACGGCACTGCTACTCATCACATACTCTGGTGGCTGATCTTTTTTGATTCATCTCACTCTTCTGCTTTTCTGTCAACTGGAGATTCATCTCATTCGAATTGTGCTCTTCCCCCGTTGCGGTAGAGTGGAACAGCCAGGTGGTGTGGCGCTTTCGGAGTATTGATCTCGGCGCGACAGTCCACGGCCGGCTCATTGCGTCGTGGTGGGTGGAAAGTACAAGACGGGCGTGCTTGCATCTTGGTTCAGGTTGCTAGGCTGAGCTACGTACCCTTTCACTAAGAGGCACTTCGACCAGCCAGAAATCCGGGTTCTTTGACAGCCAGCCAACTCGCGTGTTGTACAGCGCATTGCACGACGGCTTCTTTCGGCCAAGCTAGCCGCGCCTGGTTGTGGTACCGCATCACCATCCATTGCAACGAGAGCATATACGCCCCCAACAACGACCAAACAACACATATCCTCGCGAGGACATCATCGACCGTCACCCGCCCACCGACGACATCATTCACACCGCGCGTTCGCCAACCAGCAGGGGCCCGGGCAACGGCTGTTTCGCGGCTTGAGCTGCAGCTCGAGGGAAGCCATTGCGAGATTGCAGCCGGCGCAAGCGTAGCGCGATCAGAGTAGTCGAGTCGGCCAGCGAATTTACCATCGGAAGCAAGAGAAGAGCCATTCGCATTTGTGGCAGAGGAAGGAAGACGTGAAACTCCGCTCTGCGCGCAGCCGAGACATTTGCCATCACGATGCCATTGTGCGGCGGGACGAAGACGGTGCAGCGCAAGCTGGTATTGCTGTACGTGGAGAACTATCCCTCTTGACAGACTCGGGATAATGGCACGCGCATGGCGCATTCCTACGACGAGTTTCCCAGAATAGATCGGCTGATTCTGTGCGCAGAGGCGACGGTGCTTGCGGAAAGACTTCATTGCTTAACGTGTTCACGAGGGGATATTTTCCAACAGTATAGTAAGATTGCTTCTTCCTTTCTGCGCACTGCACGGGCTAACGTGCGCGACCCTCTTCAGCGAACCCACAGTCTTCGAGAACTACGTCCACGACATCTTCATCGACAACGTCCACGTCGAACTCTCCTTATGGGATACCGCCGGGCAAGAAGAATTCGACCGACTCCGATCGCTCTCGTACGATGACACCCACGCTATCATGCTTTGCTTCAGCGTCGACTCGCCCGATTCATTAGAGAACGTGGAAAGCAAATGGGTAGGAGAAATCGCCGAGAACTGCCCCGGCGTGAGGTTAGTGCTCGTTGCGCTGAAGTGCGATCTGCGAGAGGTGAAAGACGAGGATGATGACGGGGCAGCCCCAGCAAGAGAAGGAAAGAAGGAGTTGATCGATTATAAAGCCGGACTCGCGGTTGCGGAGAAGATCAAGGCGTTGAGATATCTTGGTGAGTTGGATATCCAGATAGGAATGAGGGCAACCGCTAACAAATCTGCACAGAATGCTCCGCCATGAAGAATCGAGGCGTTAACGAAGCCTTCACAGAGGCCGCACGCGTGGCATTACAAGTCAAGAACGTCAAAGGCGACAAGTCGTCTGCTGCGAGCTGCTCCATGATGTAAAGAAAATGGCCACGCCACAGCTTTCATGAAAGAGAGGGAAAGGGCGAATCTTGTTTGTGTGTGTGCATACTAGCAATTTTTCCGGTTTCGCTTTTTTGCTGTCCTCAAGTGTGGCTTTTCCTTTTTTTATTGCTCTTTTTCCGCGTTGTTTTGTCGAGAACCCGATATACCCCCTCGACTACTACGACGACGACAGCGATGCCCGCGATATATATACTACTACTAGTCAGTGCGAGAGAGAATATATTTGTTTATCATGTGTTCATCAGCGGATGTCAGATCATGAAGGCAATGTGCAGGTGCATCGAGAAGATTGTGCCGATGCCTCGCGATGTACGAAGTTCAGTTCGCCTTTTTGAATTCTTGAACATCGACGGCGATGTTCAAGAGAATCTCGCAGAGTAGGATGTATGTTCTGCTTCGCTGGCGTTGTCAGCTCATGCTGTTGACTTGTTTGAACGGCGAGCGAGTTAGGTATTCAGTGACTCAGTGAAGAATAGAATACGAAAGAGGAACAAAAGAACTGGATTCGGGATATGCTTCGGTGGTTCATGTACGATGAACAATGCATGGCTGGGGCTTTCGCTGCACTCGTGCGCTCCTCCCATTCTCGCACTCGCTGGGGAGCCTTCGTGGTGCACACACATCCAATGTGAACAGATGTTAGATCAAAGCCGTCGAGGAGCGGCGGCATGGAAGCAATCCTGTACCACGACACGTCAGTTCGATTCATTGATAAAGGAGCACTGTATGGCGAAAATACATGGAGCTCGAAAAAGTCGTACAGGCATTGATGTTCCTGCATACATTAAAGTAAAGACAGGCAAACACGAAGGGGAAGGGTGGTCGTGAAAAGAGCAGGAGTATTCGCCCAAAGGAACTCATTGCATTTGTGGGGTTATCCATATGCGCTTCAACACGCTATGACAATCATCAGCAGCAGAGTATATTACAGATATTATGCGTGTGTAAAGCCAATTCTATCCTCAGTCCCCCCATCCCCACTCCTGATCACACTCTGTCCTCCTCGCCTCCTTCGTCGCCCGCGCCCCGGGAGATCTTTGTGGTGAGTTGCTCCTAGTAGACCATCTACAAGATGCCGCTGAGGATGTTGAGGCCGCTGTAAGGTCCATCGTTGCAGCTGGCCAAGTTGATCAAGCCGACACACGTCTGCTTGCTGAAGCCATCTTGCCACAGGTCGGGGTAGTCCCAGAAGTTCCGTGCAGCGCCGAGATAAAATCGCAGCTGTGGGGGGCAATATTGGCCTGGATAGAATGGAGGAGGACGCGGACCGAGTGGCGGACATCCACACCAGCAATCTCCGAAGTGCTGGGCTGCCTTCGCGGCGAGAGCGACATCAGCTTCGGAGAGCGTGTCTGCGGCGTGTTCCTGCATGTATGCGTTGGCCGAATCGATAACTTCCTGCTTCGATGGAGCCTGTTCGGCGCGGGCAACGACATCCTACATGGCGCAGGTTAGTCGTGTCAACGAGTGAATCCGAGCCGAGAAGTTACTCACGACTGGAGAGGCAACTACGCCAGCGACGGCGAAAGCCGCGATGGTAGCGACAATGTTCTTGAATTGCATTTTGATAATTGGCTGAGTGATGTTTTAAAAGAGAGGCTGACTGAGTGTTGATGCTGATGAGGAAGGTTGAGCAGGCAGTCGGTCAGTCTTTTATATCCAGAAGGAAGCTTTCATCGGGAGCCCATCTTCGTATCTTTCCCTGCCTACCTTGTAAGTCATTTCGCTTTATCTACCTTACGTGCATGGACGGCAAACAGACTCGGCGAGGCCCTGTGGTGGTAGGTCCGCGGTCGCCTTGCGGCTTGGAAACCTGCAGATCGGCGACTGGTGCTTCATTTAGACCGCGAGAAAGCTTGTGGCATACGCGATCCGCGGGTATCCGATGATTGTTTTCCAAATGTGCTCTTCTTGAGAGAGGGACAAGCTTTCCCAATCACAGAGCAGGGCGCGCTTCCTATCCCTTCGCCTTTCTTGTCATCATGATGCCTGCCACTAAACAGGCATCAATGTGAGAGCTTCTCCGAACAGTGCTATGCTTATCCACAAAGGGGTCCGAAAGGGGGCGTCACTTTCCACGACGGGCAAATTCTACGAGAATCAATATTTCCATTCTTTCTTCCGTGAAGATGGAAGACCACGCAGGCATACGGTAGGGAGCGCATCGGGGGCCTGGTAAGCAAGGCTTCGAGCGAGGTCATATCTCAGCCAAACCCTTTTCTCGTGCCGGCTTGTCCGTTCAGTCCACTTGATGGATCGTTTTCATTTCTTGGTTCTCGAAAATTGCACCTGTGCGCGAATGGCTGGCCACCGCTAGG